>CAJQZN010035351.1:0-16505 GCA_907164685.1 Colias eurytheme | reverse complement strand
AAAAAAAAATTCCAAGGACCAGAACGACAGGAAATTTTAATATTTTATTCTAATTGTGTTTTGCACAATTTTGTTAAATTGCGACTGGATGAAAATTTTGTTCGTGGTCGTCGTCGTCGCTTATGTCAATTAGTATCAATAGCGGATTCTATTCCTTTGCGTTTTGACGTTTATCTCGGCGCTCAGTTGCTGCACGATATATGTATTGTCAAAAACATCCATACAAGGAAGGAAGAAAAATAAATTTGCTCCCTTCCCCCATGGTGCCTAAAAATAATATGACATAATTTAAAATAAATTTTACGTAGAAAATTAATTAGGTATTTATTTTTTTATTTTTTAGCTCAGTTTAGTAATAAATTTTACTAACAGTTCTTTTCATTATTTATGGTATGTTTATTCAATAAAAGTTAAGTAGTAACTACTATGCAGTCACTATTCCACGCGGACGAAGTCGCGGGCACAGCTAGTAGCATATTAAAATAATTCCTTTCCTCGTAAAAATAATAAAAATATTAGGTATTTTATATTCTGGAAGATCCTATATCAATTTGATTAAAATTTAAAACCCCATTTTCTTCGCTAGTGTATCGATATCTTATGCAATATAATATTTTTGTATCTTCGGTCGAAACTCTTGCTTTAACCCATTTAGAAACGATGTGTTGGAAATGTTCGCTTGAAAAATCGTCGTAAAAACGAAATTCTCTCGTATGAAGCAATGACGCAGCGTTTTATTGCGAATCAAGTGTGTTCGAATAACTGCTAAAATGGCTAAAAGCTTATGTCCTGATACAGAAAAATGTTTCATACTCAATTGGTTTAATAAACAATTAATTGTGAAGGATTTCTACAAATTGTCATCATATTAAGTTAAAAAAATCATCATAAAATATAGCAAATAGAGCAAATAATTACAATCCAAAAAGTATTTTTTTATTTCTGTGGATTAGCTTTTAATATTTTTTTATTAGTCATTCAATTGAATGTCGTCCATTCAATGAACGCGCTAGTCATTCAATCAAATAGCAGATTCAACCAGATGACTGCGACATATATATCCTTTCGAGACATCAATTTCGTTATGAAGAGAAGATCACTTACCTACATAATATCGATAACAACACTCGATCGATTTATAGATTGAGTCACTATCACTACATAGTATAAAACAAAGTCGCTTTCCCTGTCCCTATGTCCCTATGTCCCTATGTCCCTTTGTACGCTTAAATCTTTGAAACTACGCAACGGATTTTGATGCAGTTTTTTTTAATAGATAGAGTGATTCAAGAGGAAGGTTTATATGTATAATAACATCCATTAAATAGTGGAGAAGTACTGTTATTTTTGAGGTTTCTAATGTGTTGACGTAAAAAATTTCATTTTTTCCGCTTACATTGCAAACGCAGGCTGAACCCTACGAGTTTTATCAAAATAATGTACTAAGTATTAAATACACATTGAAAAGGTCTACAGAAAAGTCCGCGATGGTATATGTCTATCTCTGATGGATAACCCACAATAACTTTTTTTTGTCATTTACTTTTTACGACAAATAATGGCTAATTTTCGAAGCGATTTTAACCAATACAGTATTAATCCTTAACCAATTAAATACATTGAATACATTGTTCATTTAATATAGATCTATATGGCCCTTTACACCGTAAGATTTAAGTGAATATTTTCGAAGATATTACAGATTTTAAAATTGCGGGACGTAGCGTTTGCGGCGGTACCGGCCGGCCGCCCGGATATCTATTTTATACCCGTGCGAAGCCGGAGCGGGCCGCTATGTTTTTATATACAACGTTCACAGTTTTTCTGTAGTGTATTTAGTATCAGCATTGCACCCGTGCGAAGCCGGGGCGGGTCGCTAGTAATATATAATTATGACACGCTTTAGAAAGTTTCACTTTGTACAAACTTTTAAATTCGAAAAGCTTAAACCTAAAGTATATCGTACTATTAAATAATACATATAATGTAGTGTGTTTTACACAACCACAATCTATTAACCAACGAATTGACAGTATCTATATACCTATTCGTAATTTATTATTCTACGCATTTTTCTTTTAATAACGTGATTTCATTGTGGTTCATTATAAGTAATATCGCTCAAGAATATAACAATAAAAATATTGCCCATTTCATATTGGGTTTCTATACAAGAGCTCGTAAAGCTTTCTTTTGTAATAAATGATTAATAAGCACAAACAATGTAGGTACGTAGCAGTAAAAATGAAATTAAACCGTATCTTGCAGCCTGCAGCAACCTGCTGGTATATAAGTAGTGCTGATTAAGATTCAATTAAGATAAAAATTCTTATTCACACATTCATTTCGTACAGCGTGAGCGTATCTTCCGATTCACGGTTCTGGAAAATTTTAAAGTGGATTGGAGAGGAAGTTAGCCTCGTTATCATGAAGTACTGTAGAATCAGTGGAACGGAACGTAGCGACAAAGCTAAAATGTTAAACGATGGAAAAAAGTATTTACAGGGCTTAGCGCTTTTATCCAGTGATTTTAAGGTCAAACGAAGCTTAATCTAGACTGTTTGTGTAATATTATGAACGTTGATTAGTACCTTCACAAGAAAAATAAAATATACACAACAGGCTGGCTTGACTTTAAAAGTAACTAGCTGTGCTCCACGGTTTTACCCGCATTGTCCCGCTCCTGTTAGTCTTAGCGTGATGATATAATAGGTATAGCTTTTCTCGATAAATGGGCTATCTAATACGAAATAATTTTTCAAATCGGACCAGTAATTCTTGAGATTAGCGCGATCAAACAAACTCTTCAGCTTTATAATATTAGTATAGATATACGACAGTACCATGTTAGTAGATATTAAAGATACTTTTTTGCAACAAAATTTTGTTCAGAAAATATGTACTATAGTATAGTAAAAGGGGTTATTGGTGGAAATTTGTAAGGAGAATAGTTAAAATGGCCGCGGGCGAAGTGGATTTTCCAATGTTCTTTCAGCATTTTATTACCATGATAAAGAAGCTAGAATAAAATTATAATTTGCATTTCCGCATAAACGAGTGAGGCGAAAGAAACTGATTAGATAAAAAATGAAGCACCTTTATCAGTCCAATTACCACTGAAAATTTTCTTAGATCTGGACTAGATAAGTATCTAGTATCTAAGTAAGTATCTACCTATTATCCAAAACTGTTTATGTTACGTTCAAAAAATTAAGGACATTTTTAACGGATTTTAAACCTTTAATTTTCTAAATGTACTTCGTGTAAAATCAAACACATACAAATACTATGTTTTATGGTCTATTTCATACATTTTTACTTCCTATATCAAAACTATGATCATTCACGCGACCTAAAATACGCTAACAAGGCTTCACATTGAATGATGTGGGTTTTGTATTGGAGTGTAAGGTCTATGAAGCGATATGAATTCAAACTGAATGATTGTTCCAACTCGTGAACAATGAATAGATTTTTTGCATTTGTGAATGGATGGTTCTTAAATCTATTGTGTTATTGTTGATGATATTAAATTTAGTTTGATAAATTTTAAAGATGAACTTATATTTAGACGATAAGTAATTTTATATTGAGCTAAATGGGTCACGTCTAGATTCCTTGATGGGTTCAGTAGATTTGAACAACTGAACAAGTTTTGTACATTTCACTAGCTGAATAGAAACAACTCACAGTAGAGTAATTTACAAAATTGGGACGTATTTTAAAAGATCGGACAAAGATACATCACATTTATCTATAACTAAAAAAAACTATTCTAACGCAGAAATAAAAACAATAGTTTTACAACCTCTAACGCCTCTGACGAGCTCATTGTCAGAAACATGTTACCAAAACAAAAAAACCGGCCAAGTGCGAGTCGGGCTCGCGCACAAAGGGTTCCGTAGCAGCAAATATAATAAATAACAGTTAAATCAACCTATCTCAAAAACTATAAGAGATACTTTGATCAAACCAAAAATCGTTGAAAGAGTTAATTAGCATGCATCACCTCTATTTTTTTTAGAATTTTATACCCCGTAGTTATAAAAATAGAGGGGGGGGGACATACTTTTTACGACTTTGAGAGCTGATATCTCAAAAACCGTTCACTTTAAGAAAAATGTTTTTTAGAAAACTTTATATCATTTTAAAAGACCTTTCCATTGATACCCCACACGGGTATGTACATCGAAAAAAAAAATTTCATCCCTCAGTTACATGTATGGGGGGCCCCACCCCCAATTCTTTTTTTTACTATTTAGTGTCATATTTTTGTAGCGGTTCATACAACACATATTCCCATCAAATTTCATCACTGTAGTACTTATAGTTTCCGAGTAAATCGGCTGTGACAGACGGACAGACGGACAGACGGACAGACGGACATGACGAAACTATAAGGGTTCCGTTTTTGCCATTTTGGCTACGGAACCCTAAAAAAACATTTCAATAGATATCATCATCATCATCATCAATACATCAATACATATAATAAAATTGTAGAAAAGTGATGTCTGTACAATGAAAATATAAAAAAAAACTTAGCAGGTGTTATTATTAAATCGATCCTAAACCCAAAACTATAGTTAAAAAAATTTTTGTCTGTTTGTCTGTTTGTCTGTTTGTCTGTATGTTCGTGCACGCTAATCTCAGAAACGGCTTATCCGATTTAGATGCGGTTTTCACTAATATATTGTGGTAAGCTTCACTTAACATTTAGTGTTTATTCCATGTCAATCGGTTCATAAATAAAAAAGTTATGACCATTTAAGTAATCACGGCGAACATTTGCTAAGGCATTCTATACATGAATAACTTTATTACGTAAATTATACGCTAAAGTTATTCCTTGACATGTCCAGACTCCAGATGATCATATTGAAAGTACCGGGGGGGGGGGGGTTTAGCTGAGGGGGTAGTAGGGGGATCAAAGGACCTTTATTTAGATTTTTTGCTCATAAGTCTAAAACCTGCACAAATAGCATTATGGTTACTTCTAGGTAAATTTTCTACATAAAATGTCTTTTAAATTATGTCGTAGGTATTATATTTTTAACCCCCAACGCAAAAAGAGGGGTGTTACGTCCGCTATGTGTGTTTGCGTGTCCGTCTGTGCAACCGTAGCTCGCTAACGGGTAAAACGAATTAGATGCGTTTTTTTTTTGTTACATTAGTTGTTCTTAGATATTATAGTGTATCAAAATCGGTTCATCCATTTATTATATATAGGGGTAAAAGTGGGAATGGAAAAAATGAATGTTGTCAGTTACCCAAGTAATATATCAAATGAAAATAGACGACCTGTCAGAAGCAATTTCTTTCAAATTTTATCAAAATCGGTTCATCCATTTATTTTGTATAGGGGTAAAAGTAGGAATAAATAAATGAATTTTATCAAATATACTCAAGTGACGTATCTAATGAAAGACATGACGTGTAAAGTACAATAAGACATATTTTATCAAAATTGGTTCATCCATTTATTGGATATAGGTATAAAAGTGAGAATAAAAAAATTAATTTTGTCAAATATACCTAAGTGGCGAAGTATAATGAGGCATAGGTATTTAATCAAAATCGGTTCATCCATTTATTGGATTATAGCGGTAAAAGTGGGAATGAATAATCGAATGTGGTCAAATAATATACTCAAGCGGCATATCAATTGACGTCTGAATTACAATTAGTCATGTTTTATCAAAATCGGTTCATCTGTTTATTACATATAGGGCACCTTAGGAGTGATATAGTGGGGATAAATAATCCAAATGGAGCACCAAACGAAAGGATATGACGTGTACATATAGGTACAATTAGACATGGTTTACATCAAAATCGGTTCTGCCATTTACTAGGGGTGAAAGGGAAAAGTTGAAAGTCTGTGAAAGTAGAAGGATATGGGAGCGGGAGGATAGCCATACCCTGGAAATTTTGAACTCTTTTATACCTAAGTTTTTTAGCTCGGTTTAGTAATATATTTTACTAACAGTTATTTTGTGTTATTATTTATTTTATTTCTTAACTTTAAAATAATCTGTAAGTACTTATAATTTAGTTGTTTATGGTAGTACGTGTTTCAAGACGTGTTTACTCAATAATTGTGTGTTAAGTAGTAACTAACTACTATGCAGTCACTATTCCACGCGGACGAAGTCGCGGGCACAGCTAGTTTTCAATAAAATTTCAATGCGTAAACGTTAAAACTCATTAACATGCAATAATGAAACGCGAACAATTAAAAAATGATGTACCAAGCAATATCCAATGAATGGATAACAATGCAGAACAGTAATGCTCCATCGAAATTTTTATGCTTTTCATACGTAGCTCGCTAGTTTTGAAACAATAGCATATTGCGGAATGAAATTCGCATCGGATTTAAATGAACCACCGCCAGCACACATGAATAACACTATACAAATGAGAACTTTATTGAAATACATGTATTTCATATATAAAATGCAAACAAATGAAGAATAAATGGCAAAGGGAATGCGGAAATTAAATGGTATGCACCGAAATGTAAAAGTTAATACTCGTCTATGTGTTGGAGATAAAACAAATGGCTATTTTCCTGCTAAATAATCATATTGCGTACGTTATTATTATTAATTAAAGCTTTATGCATTCACTTGGCAAATCTATAATAAAAATGAATAGCTAATGTGTTGATAAGCGTAAACCTTGAGAACGGCTTAATCGATTTCGTTAATTTTTTTTATAATATTTCATGAAATACGAGGATATAGAGTACTATTCATATAGAGTAGTAGATACTTATGGAGATAAAACGTAAACATGTACCAAGGGCGAACCGGAGCGGACGGCTAGTCAATACATATAATAAAATTCTAGAAAAGTGGTGTCTGTACAATGAAAATATGTAAAAAAAAATTAGCAGGGGTTATTACTTAATCGATCCCAAACCCAAAACTGTTGTTAAAAAAAATTTTGTCTGTTTGTCTGTTTGTCTGTTTGTCTGTTTGTCTGTTTGTCTGTATGTTTGAACACGCTAATCTCAGAAACGGCTTATCCGATTTAGATGCGGTTTTCACTAATATATTGTGGTAAGCTTCATTTAACATTTAGTGTTTATTTCATGTCAATCGGTTCATAAATAAAAAAGTTATGACCATTTAAGTAATCACAGCGAACATTTGCTAAGGCATTCTATACATGAATTACTTTATTACGTAAATTATACGCTAAAGTTATTCCTTGACATGTCCAGATGATCATATCGAAAGACCCCAAGCGTGTGGGGGGGGGGTGGTTATGCTGAGGGGGTAGTAGGGGGGGTCAAAGGACCTTTATTTAGATTTTTGCTCATAAGTCTAAAACCTGCACAAATAGCATTATGGTTACTTCTAGGTAAATTTTCTATATAAAAGGTCTTTGAAATTATGTCGTAGGTATTATATTTTTAACTCCCGACGCAAAAAGAGGGGTGTTATGACCGCTATGTGTGTATTGCGTGTCTGTCTGTGCCACCGTAGCTCGCTAACGGGTAATACGAATTAGATGCGTTTTTTTGTTACATTAGTTGTTTATTATTATATTATAATATAGGGGTAAGTGGGAATGAAAAAAACGAATGTTAGTTCTTAATGTAGGTTGTTAATGTAGGTTATACCCAAGTGATATATCAAATGAAAATAGACGACATGTCAGAAACAATTAGTCAAATTTTATCAAAATCGGTTCATCCATTTATTTGATATAGGGGTAAAAGTGGGAATAAATAAATGAATTTTATCAAATATACTCAAGTGGCGTATCTAATGAAAGACATGACGTGTAAAGTACAATAAGACATATTTTTTCAAAATTGGTTCATCCATTTATTGGATAAAAGTGGCAATAAAAGTTGTCAAATATACCTAAGTGGCATATCAAATGAAAGGGCATGACCTGACGTGAGAAGTATAATGAGGCATAGGTATTTAATCAAAATCGGTTCATCCATTTATGATATAGAGGGGTAAAAGTGGGAATGAAAAAAACGAATGTTGTCTGTTATACCCAAGTGATATATCAAATGAAAAAAGACGACCTGTCAGAAACAACAAGTCAAATTATATCAAAATCGGTTCATCAATTTATTTGATATAGGGGTTAAAGTGGGAATAAATTAAAACAATTTTATCAAATATACTCAAGTGACGTATCTAATGAAAGACATGACGTGTAAAGTACAATAAGACATAATATTTTATCAAAATTGGTTCATCCATTTATTGGATATAATATGTAGGTATAAAAGTGGGAATAAAAGTTGTCAAATATACCTAAGTGGCATATCAAACGAAAGGGCATGACCTGACGTGAGAAGTATAATGAGGCATATATTTTAATCAAAATCGGTTCATCCAATAAGTATATGTAGGGCAAAAGTGGGAATGAGAAAAACGAATGCTGTCTGTTATACCCAAGTGATATATCAAATGAAAAAAGACGACCTGTCAGAAACAATTAAGTAGTCCAATGTTATCAAAATCGGTTCATCCATTTATTTGATATAGGGGTAAAAGTGGGAATAAATAAATAAATTTTATCAAATATACTCAAGTGACTTATCTAATGAAAGACATGACGTGTAAAGTACAATAAGACATATTTTATCAAAATTGGTTCATCCATTTATTGGATATAGGTATAAAAGTTGTCAAATAATATACCCAAGTGGCATATCAAATGAAAGGGCATGACCTGACGTGAGAAGTATGATGAGGCATATTTAATCAAAATCGGTTCATCCATTTATTGATTTATAGCGGTAAAAGTGGGAATGAATAATCGAATGTGGTCAAATAATATAATCAAGCGGCATATCAAATGACGTGTGAATTACAATTAGTCATGTTTTTTTTTAGTCAAAATTGGTTAATCTGTTTATTACATATACCTTAGGGGTGATAGTGGGGATAAATAATCCAAATGGAGTACCAAACGAAAGGATATGACATGTACATAATATATAGGTATGATTAGACATGGTTTAGATCGAAATCGGTTCTGCCATTTACTAGGGGTGAAAGGGAAAAGTTGAAAGTCTGTGAAAGTAGAAGGAATATGGGAGCGGGTGAATAACCACATCCTGGAAATTTTGAACTCTTCTGTACCTAAGTTTTATAGCTCAGTTTAGTAATAAATTTTACTAACAGTTCTTTTGTGTTATTATTTATTTTATTTCTTAACTTTATAATAATGTGTAAGTATGTACTTATAATTTAGTTGTAGGTATATGATTAGTACGTGTTTCAAGACGTGTTTACTCAATAATTGTGTGTTAAGTAGTAACTACTATGCAGTCACTATTCCACGCGGACGAAGTCGCGGGCACAGCTAGTCTTTAATAAAACCGTTCTTATATCTTATAAAACATGCTCTTACCTAAACATCACCTGATATGTATAGGTATAAAGTATTGTGTAATCCATAATCAAATTCAATACAGACACAGAAGAAAAATGCTCTTTTCTGTAGTAATAATACAGGGTAAGTCTGAGATAAACTTGCATATGATTCATATGAACTAGTTGCGTAATGCTAGGTCACCACAGATGATAGATGTTATACATTAACTGTGCCATAAATAAACTTTCTAGAATCACAATACGGAATTTATACGAAGTGCGACATCTGCGTCTTGGAACTCGCATTCATACACATTCATATCTTACACAAGTTTGTACAGAAAAGTTATTCGTATTGTTAATATTTATTTGGATAATAGAACTGATACTATGGACTTTAATGTATTATTTTTTAGTGATATTGTTTATTAAGTGGACGGAAAGTACCACGAAGTCGATGAAAAAGAACTTCACAGTATATTTTCAGTTTCTTATGAGGTTAATAAGATAAACAATGGCAGAGAAACTAAGAGAAATATAAGAAACTGTATAAATCTTAGCCAACGCATTAGCATTTTTATTCAACTCGGGAATACTACCAGTGTTCTTTTTATACATACTTTATAAAAGTAATCTTAAATTCTCTAAAGATTCATTTTAAAAGTGACCTAATATATTAACTATTATAATATAGTGTATTTAAAAAGTTTATTGTAGATAAAAGATAAATTATAAGTTATATTGCTTCTAAACACCGTATTTGAATCCATTTGTAATTCCGACATATTTCAATGTAATCTTCATCAAAAAATACTCGAAGAAACACAAATTTTCTTGCCGTCTGAAAGTGTGAAACTCACATCCCACTTGCGCGAAATAATTAAAAATATGGAACACTCTCTAAATTAAAAGTGGATACTTTAGATTAAGATCACCACACACCATGTTCTTATGTTAGCAGACACGTGGTTCATATTATGTGTGGATTAGATTCACCATTTCTGATTGCGTATGTGTCCTACAATATTGGCCATGTCATTCCTTTTTTAATGTTTTCATTTAAATAGACCAATAAACTAATGAGAACTTCAACTTTTTGTTATAGTTGTATTTGTATGTAACAAACATAATATAGGTACCTGAAGAAAGGTCGTGGCATTCCTAAAAAACAGGCTTTGTAACAATTTACTCCGTACACCACAAATAAAATTCACTTTGATAAAATATTAATCTAGATTTATTTATTCTTCCAGTGTGAGACCTTCCCAGACTGCTCTTTTATTTATTGAGAGTATGTTTCTGACTTCACTTTTGAATTCCCTGTCGTTTAAAGAAGTAAATAAATATCTTGTTACACAGCAGAATAATTCAAATGTAATGTTTAAAAGTACAAAATTTGTTTTAAATATTTATATGACAGTAAATAAGAAACAGGAACTAGGTTTCCGTTTAGAATAGGCTTGCATTAAAATGTATTTTTAGTGCAAACTTTTTCTTTATAAGTAAGTAAGTCGTTCATATTTTGGTTGAGGTAGCATCTGTGCTCTACCACAATTAGTCATTATTTGTACCTATATCCTGACTAGCTGGAATTATTAATATATTATGTATGTATTTGTATAATAAAACTAAGTACTAATAGTCACGAGTACTTAACATACATAACATTTTACTACTACAAACATTTCAAAGAGGCATAAAAATGTACGTAATATCACGGTAATGTAACGAAGATCATAAGGGCGTAACCCGCGTAAGGCAAGAAGCTCATTTTCCAACGTATTATTCAATTTCCATAACATGTTACATCGTGAGTAAACATTTAGGGATAATGAGGTTGGAGCTATTTATGTCCTCAAAGATTTGAACGCATATTAACTTGGCTGTATGTAATAAAAATTGATGGTACACATGTCTTGAAATAAGTGTATGGAAATAAGTATATAAACGAGTTGATAGGTATAGTAGAAAATTAGTTTCTGAATATAGAAAACGTAGTAGGTATGGTCTGCTGTGTGAATATGCTCTAAATGAAAAACTAATGCAAATTAAACATAGTTTTAGAACTAAAAGAAGTCACATTAACATAGATTACAAAAGAACAACCCTTGATTACACTTTTTGATCCAAAATAGATTACACCCAATTCAACAATACCTTCTGGCAAACATTATTCACATCAACTATACACATCCAGTACTAGAATACAGTTGAAGTTTTAAACTAGTTAAGAGCGATCGGACGTAATGCAATTATACCGGACTCGCAGCAAATGTTGTTTGTTCCATGCTGTGGTTTGTTGGTCCATTATACTATTAGACGCGTAATGGACATGTTTTGATATAATAGCATCTTTCATTATATCATGTCCTTTTAGCGAGAGATTAGTGCTAATTTTATGGCGCAATTAGACAGCTGAATATCGTCTTCAGAATTATGGCACAGTTTGTAGGTGTTTTGTATTTAAATGACAGTACTGCTTCTGTCATTTATTTCATTGGAACTTTTATGTTACTGAATAGGAGGCGGTAATCCACGGAGTCCAAAGAAGAAGAGATGTGAATTTGTGGCCGTCATTTGAGGAGATTGTGCTCGTTTTTAGAAGGATCTCATGCCTATCAGTTCAGAAACACCACATCAATAAGGTTATGTGTTTTGTGCGGTAAGTAAAGGTATTTGAATCGGAAAGGTCTACTTCTTGTTACTTTTCTAAATTTTGAGATGATTTGCTATAGCAAAATGGCCCTTCAATAAAAATTACTAGAAATTTCGTAATGGGATAATATCTCAGTTGAAGCTAACTGTAAAGAAAATATCCAGTTCTATTAAGATGGAGAAAATCGCTTACATAAGCTTCGAGCTTAACTCGCAATGAGAAAGAAAAACGCCACGGGTCATTTAGTGAAACGATGGCTACATATATTGAATTGAACATAAAGAACTAAGTATGTTTTATACATGTATTACACTATTTATAAGAACTTTGAAAAAAACATCCTAATCCTATAATCTGGGCCTTATAAGTGTTTTTTTTTTTTCAGAAAACCAAACATAATGTTCAAAAGATTATGATAGACATTCTGTAAAGTAAAATGTAAAGTAAATAATATTTAAAAATATTCGTGCAAAGCAAGTGAAAAAATGTTACCCATCCAATAGGTATGCTTTTTGTTTACAGAGGAATTTTGCTTTCGTACAAAAAATATGAACACCAAAATTTCGACACAAAAAGTTACCTAGTTAAAAAAATATAGTTTTAAATCTCAAAACCTTTAAGAATGACCGAAATTGAAAAAAGGATAAAAAATATCTTAAATTTTTAACGAGACAAAAGTCTGGCCTCGTCCTTTAAGTGTAAAGATACATTTCCATGATAAACTTTGAAATTATATCGGAGCATATTTTTTAAATTCAGAAAAAAATTACTATTGTAATTATTCTCTTTTATTGTGAACGTCTTAAGCAGAGGCGGCTCGCCCTAAGGAGCGCTGGTGCAGTGAACTCCCATAAATAATTATAATAAAATCATACTCCTTAATTTAATTATTAACATTAATTATTACTATTTAAAATCAATCGTAATCTTTAAAACTACTGTTAATACCAATGAATATATCCATCATTCCATCATCCCATACACCTGTATAATACCTACTGTATTAATGTAACGCGCGAAGCGGTGCGCTCACGATTGCGCTCCAATGAAAAAAGATTTAGTACATTTCCTAATACGAAATCCAATAGGAGTGAAAGAGAGGGTTTTGCCAAAGCCCTGCGCGTGAAACAAAAGATTTTCTATGGAAAAGTAGCAAAATTCGGAGCGGCGCACCCGCAAACGTTGCCGGTTCGTTTTTACCGCCCGACAGGACAGCGATAGCGCGCGCGGCGCGGCGCGACGTTGCCAGTTACCACTTCTATTAATATAAACAAACACTCGAGTCAACTTCAATGCTCGCGCGCGATTCATGCAATTTTCTAATTAAAATAATAAAATTATAAAATACGTGTTGAAATAGCCTGTAGTTATCAGTATTACTTGTGAGTGTTAAAATGAACAATAATTATAATGTGGCGTTCATTAAAAAGTGTGTTAAAACGTTACAAATTCGGCTTGAATGTAAAGCTAATAAGAAGCTAATAAGGGACCGCCACGGCCTGAACTTGATCTTACGCAAAAATGTACGACAAAAACGAAAACATATACGCGTGTGTTTAAATCTGAACAATATGTGAAAACACCGTGGTTGTGTGGTTGTGATGAAAGCAACAAACTATTTTGTTTTCCGTGTCTTTTATTTAAAGCGGGCGCGGCCGGCGGAGGTGAGAGTGCTTGGACTGAAACGGGCGTTGACGACTTAGCTCATCTTTCAATCAAGATGAAAAAACATTCACAATCTCGGTACCATTTGTTGAATGAACTGCAATTGGCGTCTATCGGACGACAAGACATTCGTAAAGCACTAGATTCCGCGTAGGTACCGAAAGTCAATACGCGAGTTCAATGACCGTGTCGATGAAAACAGACATATTTTACGAAGGTTAATAGATTGTGTCGTATTTTGTGGTGCATTTCAAATTGCTTTATGGGGGCATGATGAGTCTTCGGAATCCCTGAATCCCGGAATCTATATATAGGTATATTTTTTTTTAATAAATTGTACTGATTTACACCATGTATTTTCAGTGTTTTATTTCAAGTGAACACCCATAAAATTTTGTCACGAGCCGCCTCTGGTCTTAAGAAAGTTATGTTTAGCAATATAAATTAAAGTAAGGGAAACACAAACAAATAAATATTTTATTGGTATGTTACATATTGTATATAAGTTATTTTGTATTATTTTTTAATTCAGCATATTAGAAACAGCCTATACTGTTTCTTATTATATTTATTTATTTATTAAAAAAGGTTCATCAACAGTTGTTACATACGTATCTTTCGCGTTAAACAGTTACAATAGGATTTATAACTTATATTATTTTATTACGTTGTATAACGTTAGTTAAGATAATACCTATTACTGAATAAATAAATCATTTTGAGCGACGCACGACACATTCAAATTATATTTAATAACATATCCATGATTACTTTTTTCTCTTAACTTAATTTTCTCACTTGTCACCAGTGAACAAGCAACTTTATGCAAAAGTTATCTCATAATGGTTACGACGTTGCAAAAAATCTCACAACTTAACCAATCTTCAGATATTGCGCCAACTTCACTCCTGTTATTGCTTTATTAAAATAGTTGTATAACATCGTCCAGATGGCGTTTTACACTTTTGTTAATAGATGTTCTAATAGTAAATTATAATACCGATGTTATTGTTAATTAATTAAAATTGTTCAAATACCTAATTGTTAAAATTAAGTCTTTAAGTTGAAAGATTATTTCGCAAATATCCCAAACTATTTTATAGTTTTTAAAATACATTCTTCAAGATAAAAACATCTCAATTATAAGAACATAAACAGATCTTTTTTTTCGTGTTTATTCAAATAATTTTGAACTAGTAAATTCTTCTCTTTACAGAATAAGTACATCCATCGATTTCATAATCTAATCAAATATTTTATTAAAACACATAGATCAAAACGTTGAATATAAAAAGTTGTACCTACTAAATTCCAAATATTTTTCAGTAATCTTGTTTTACGATGCCTACGAAAATGTTAATGAGATATTTTGATAGCCTTACTAATCATCTTAGCAAGCTACTAGAAATTTCATTTTCTTAAGATTGACCCTGTATCAGCTATTTCTAGTTTGTAGTTTAGGAGCTTGCTGGAAATATCTGCCGGCATGCTTTTTCTTCCAAGTTATCTTGCAATAATAAGTACAAATTATTAATACTTTGTACAATATTAGTCATAAATTTCACTTTATAAACCAACTGTACGAAATAATACAACTCATCGCTTCTAGAAAATCTAAATGAACCTAGTTATTTTGTATTCTTTGAGCTCAGCCGAAAATATCTTGCCAAAAATATAGTGTGCTCATGACTATCTCACTTTTAAAATATATTATCATTATAATAATGGTACTTCGTATTTTTTTTTCTTACACTGTTTCTCAATATTTATATACCAATAGATTAAAGCTGAGCGTGATTCTATAAAAAATTCGGGCCAAAAATTTAATTTAAAGTTTATGTAAAGATTCGTAGCCATCTCTTGGAGTAAAATAATTGAATAGGCTAAGGCGTAGGGTGGCTAATGAAAAATCGATTGCATCGCGTGCGTTCATATAACAACAAAATATCAAGCACGTACTAGAAGATAATAATATACTATTATTGATATCTGTTCATGATGGGTTATTGATTTTATACACAAGCGTAGCTAAGCGTAAATTCCACAACGGCTCGATAAATTAACGTTTTTGATACGACGATACATTGCAGAAAAACCGAAGTGTTAACAGGACCGGATAAGCTCACACAGGAATTTGCAAGTGACACTTCACTTCACTATCAAAAAAGAATGCATATTATTGTGATGTACTATTAAAAATTTCTTGTAGATTCAACGTGTATTTGAAATGGTATTAATATTAACGAATTTTATATTGTTTGCTAATTTCCATTTATAATACCATCAATAGCCATGTTAGGTTGAAAAACAAAATGTAGGTGTTTCTCTTTTTTTTCTCTCTCTCTTACCAATATCTTTACTAAATGAAATTTGATAAAGAGAAAGATAGGTGATATTATTTTTAGCAATATTTATAAGTAGAGTCGGTGGCTTTTCACGACTCTACAAAAGTAGACTAGACTTAATAACTACAAAAAACTGTTCTGTTTTTATCTAGACAATTGGCATTACTAACAAAGTATGAAATTATATTCTCCAGCTTTTTACCGATACTTTGATCATACAGAAATAAATGTAGTTTAATAAATATTGAATTGAAATATCAATAGAATACTTCTTTGGTCAATCATAAAGGAATATAAGTTAATAAATATTGAATTCAAATCAATACAACACGCAAAAAAATTATAACAGATTTTCAAATCAAATGCAGCATCGCTCTGAAAGCAAATTCTAGCAGTGAATAAAATGTGAAATGGATCTAAAAATCAAAGCCCAATGTCGGTTCACTAGTAGAATTTCATATTTTTACATACAAATTTTCATAA
>CAJQZN010035350.1:0-66229 GCA_907164685.1 Colias eurytheme | reverse complement strand
AAAAACAACACAATTTATATCTACATATTAATAATGAAATAAATTGTCCATAAAACTAATTATTTTTTGGCCAATCACAGTTACAAAACAAAAACAATACAGGTTTTTTTCTATTTTCAAAGAACTTTCAAAAACCTTACGTTATTTAAAAAATACACAAACAAGCAACTAAAAACTACAAAAAAATAAGTACAAACTACAGTCTTTGACTCTTACAATTAAAAAAAATATAGTATTTACATTTTTTTTTATAATAATTGAATAGTTCTTGGAATAAGAATGGTTTTTACAACACAATTAAAACTACGATTTATTTTGACGAAATAATTTTATACGAAAGTTTAAAACAGACATTTTTGCTAGAAAAATCTCACTATACAAAATTCTATGTCCTACTTAAAGCTATAGTATTAATATAATTAGATTTTTGGTATTCTAAAGTTTCCTTATTATTTATTTTTATGATTAAACTACTATTCTGTTATTTTCAATAGTTTTATTTTAATTATACACGACTATTTGGTAATTTCGATATATTTTGTCCCACTTTCTTCAATTCATTTCGTTTTGATAAAACTGCGTTATTCAATTTTGGGGCAGTAAAACCTTCACGCAGTTTCTTTACATTCACATGATTACTTGTTACATTTTCACTATTCATATACATTACTTCTTTATTAACCAATAATAAATTTTCATTACTTTTGACTTTTTCATTTGTCGTAGACGATAATCCCGCGTTAACTATACTGTCTTTAGTTAATTTTGTTAGTCTGTTTCTTTTATCATTCGTAACGTTATCCTCTGATCTATTTTTATTATTTAATGGTTTCTTACTGAGTATATTCGTATTTTTAATATCTGCTTTGCTGATTTTTTCGTTTGTTGTGGACGTAAGACCGGTTTTTATGATTTCGATTTTTTTAGTATTACCTTTAACATTAATATTATTGGTGTTTTTAATAATAGTTTTGTTAAGAGATTCAGCACTACACGTAACTACAATATCGTCTTTATTAATTCTTGTATTTACATTTTTTACTTCTTTTGGTTTCGTTTTAAAATAACCAGTGAGTTTATCAGACCAATGGCTACCTTTAACAATACCTACATCGATAATTTCATAATCATTATCGATAGTTTCATATATATTTTCCTCTATTTCATTTGTTTTAGTTTCTTCTTTGGGTGTTTTATGTTTGAAGCTGAGTAATTTTGTGAAGGAGTTTGTATATTTTGGAAATTTAAATTTATGTTTTTTGTTGAGAGGACATTTAATGGGTTTCTTTAGTATTTTGTTTACGTACGTTTTCCTTGGTTTTTTCCACCACAGTAGAACATTGTGCCTTGTGTAGTACATGAGGAACAGTATGAGCAGAATCGTCGGTAATATTCCGAGGAATATGACATACATCGCCACCATGAAGTTTCTTTGCACTGTAAAAGACAATTTTATAAGTATTAGTTAAAATTATGTATATATGCAAGCTTTATTGTGAAATTAAATCATGAATTAATAACAAGTTAAGTCGTAATCAACGAAGTTTATGTATAAATCCTTGCAATCGAAGTTATAATTTGCTCATTAAAATAATGCGTACAGTTACAATTAATAAACTAACTAAATATAATGTTTTATTTTTTAATATTTTTATTAGAGCCTTCATTTTTTTTAAATAGTGTGTGTACCGAACAGAAATGAAACTTCTTTGGTAGGAATCTAAAATATCAAATCGTCGCCTTACTCGTTATTGCCATGACGCGACCTTGAAATTTTACTCTCAATGCGCCTAAAGTTTCGAAAAAAGTGTTTTTCTTTAGGTTTTTTGCTATTTTTTTTATACTTACGTGTAGAATCAGTGGCGGGTCCTGAATCAACGGAGCCCCCAGCCCCGGGCAACGCACATAGTGGAGGGGCGAAGCCCGACTCGCAGTGACAGTGGCCTGGAAATAACATATTTTATTTGTTACACAGATTATACTGATGAAAATAATACCTAAATTTTTATGGCCAAAAGTAATCAACGAAAAATTATTTCGGTGTTAGATAGCCCATTTATCGAGGAGGGCTGTAAGGCTATATATTATCATGACGCTAAGACTAATAGGAAGTGAAACATGCGGGTAAAACCGTGGGATACAGCTAGTCACTTATTTATGTTCGCCTTTCAGGGACTTTTAATTACTGTCTACTCAATTTTTTAAATATTATTTTAAACTACCCAATAGTTTAGCTTTAAAAGCGTCACAGACTACAGACAGACATAAAAGCAGAAAAATTTAAGATCAATACTTTAGACCTATATAACCCTAATAAACAAACACACAAAATCAACATAGTAATCTATACTATATAATATTATAAAGCTAAAGAGTTTGTTTGAACACGCTAATATCAGGAACTACTGGACCGATTTGAAAAATTCTTTCGGTGTTAGATAGCCCATTCATCGAGGAAGGCTATAGGCTATATATCATCACGCTAAGACCAACAGGAGTGGAGCACTGCGGGTAAAACCGCAGGGCACAGCTAATATATAGTATAATTACCTTCAGAATTACACACGCCGTGTCCCGAACAGTTGGACGGGCAGACGGCGGTCTCCTTTTGAGCAACTCTATCTATCACCGACTGTACCGGCACGCATTTTGTGTTTAAACACATCTGGAAATAAATAAATAAACTCTTTTAAATAAATATTTCTCTAATTTAGCTTTTCCTTCAAAATAAATATGTATGTATTATATTCTCTGTTATTTTTCATCTTAATACTATTATAAAGACGAAAGTTTGTATGGATGTATGGATGTTTGTTACTCTTTCACGTAAAAGCTACTGAACCGATTACAATGAAATTTAGCACACATATAGAGGGTAACTTGGATTAACACATAGGATAGGTTTTATCCCGGAAATCCCACGGGAACGGGAACTATGCGGGTTTTCCTTTGAAAACGCGGGCGAAGCCGCGGGCGGAAATCTAGTATAATATGTATTTATTCTCTATTATCTTTACTTTCATTTCCGCCCGTGTACCTATAAATTATTAATTCATTATCCTTTACCTTGGGCAGCCTGGAAGAGATCGCTGATAAGCGATAAGGTTGCCTTATGTGCTATGCGTGTTTTCCATTTCTTTTAATATTATGTAATTAATTTGTAATGGTACATTAAGTTGTTAAATAAATAAATAAATCGTTTATTTTCCACCAAATTTGCTACATAAATTAGTTATAAACTGTTTTTCAGAAGCCTGTGTTCACACTAACTTGTATTATACTAATCGATAATTCATTTCTTTAATTATCTAATAATAAATGGAATGAATGTATTTTCTTTAGAGCTAATGAAAAAAGAATTATCAAAGTTATATGAATTTTATATCTTCAAGAAGTTTATGTGTAAAAATACACACTATAAATAAGTTTTTTTTAAGTGAAAAAAGATTTTGGTATTGCTTGGCACATACGCTCTTTTTTTTCTAGAGATAAAAATTTATAAAAGTTAGATTTTATTTGCTCTATGGAAATTGGACTTATTTTATACTATAGAGATATTCAAAATAAAAATATATAAAATATACATACCATATTATTTCCACATTTAGCACCATCGGGCACCATGCCGGGGTCAACGTCGCTCAGTCCCAAATCTACCATTGCCGTTCTACATGGTATTATTGTACCTGGAAAGTTTATTATTTTCTAAATAAGTTGATAGTTTTAATCTTAAAATCTATATAAAAGATAGGAAGGTATATGAGTGTTTTAATTCCTCTTTTACTTATGTAAAAAAAAATACGTGTGGCACTCAAGGACTGCCGCGGTAAAGCTATTGCATAGCATCGCATCGCTGTGCCGGTTGGAGTGTGTGTTAGGTTTTTTCGTTACGGAATTTTTACATTCGGTCGCCGCGCTCAAAGTCTGAGATAAAAGCCATGCAATAGTTTAAAAGTATTAAATTTCTGTTACTTTTAGTCGATTAAGACATGAAAAAAAGCAATTTATTGTTTTTATTGATTATGTAATCATAATCATCTTAACCCATTGAGCCCCGAACGGCCCGATCGGTCCACGACACAATATGGTTAGGGAGCCAGGTGCAAATTGGGTTCATTATTTCCTCTCAAGAGATAATTCGTCAGAAGCATCAGAGTATAGTATTATAAAGCCTCGTGAACGTCAGCTGGCGCTCGGTTGGGGGGGTGAGCGGTTGTAGCCTCCCACGCACGTAGGAAAAAAAAATACATTCATTCATTCATTTCCTCTCAGCTAAAAATTTGTCAAATTGTAGCTAACCCAATATCTCAACGAAAAAAAATAGTCAGCTGGTTACAACATGGTGTATTATACGTCAGCTGGTGTCTCGAACATGAAAGTTAAATTTAAAGAAAAATTTATTTTCCGTTATTTCCTCTCAAACAAAAATTTACCTGATGATAGCTTATATGTAACTGTGGATAAATATATATGTCAGCTGGCTGTATCTTGGTGGAAAAACCGTCAGCTGATACGGGAGGCTACAACCGCTCTTCCCCCCAACCGAGCTCCAGCTGACGTTCACGAGGCTTCATAATACTATACTTTGATGCATTTTACTAATTACCGCTTGAGAGGAACTTGGTCATAAAATCTGCTGCTGGCTCCCGGACCAATAGATTTTCTATTGTGTCTGTGGTTCTGGGGCCTGAGTTATTAATAATCTTTTAATTTGATATTATAAAACAATTATGTCCATACAATATAATTACAACCAGTTTCGATCTTTAGGTATTAGGAAAAAATTAGATATAAATGTAGCACAAAAATGTCATTTTCTTCTTCTTTTTTCAATCGGCAACTCCCGATGCCAGTGAGGACGGATTATCAAAAATGTCATATCACCACATTTTTCCTAAAACTCAACAAAACTAGCAACACAAAAAAAAGACGGGTTGCACTGGGGGAGTGCCGGCAGAAGTGAAAACTTGATTATTAACGTTGAGCATGTTTGATATTTTGGAATGGTATCCGTCTTACGCTTTTTCGATCAGGTCACGTGTCCTGACGCGAGTTTAAGATTTTATACCCAACGCCGCTAAAGAAGTTTTCACTTCAAAAAAACACAATATTACAAAAAGAACTCACCGTTATTATTAATAAACGTGGCGGAAAGCCAAGCAACAGACTCCATGCCGAACTCGAGCCGCTCGTTAAGGTGTCGGCACTGCAGCAGGCCGCACAGCGCATGCGCCGGTTGGCATTTGTAGTACACTGACGAGTCTGAACGGGCGTAGCCGCAGTTGCCGTTCCTGGACGAGCAATGGATCGCGAATTTTATATTAAACTCAAACATTTATTCAATTAGACTTCTTCTAGAAGCACTTTTGAATCGTCATAACGTATTTTTAACCGATTTCAAAAACGGTAAAATGAAAAATAAAATAGATTTGATATTATTAATTACTATATATTATTTAGATGTGCTAATTTTTAAATAGGTTTAAAGTCGGTGCCAAGTACTAAGCACTTAGTATTAAGCCCCTGCAACGACATCAAGCCGGTGTAGCCCGTGTACCTTTTTAGTAAACAGCAGATCTAAATAATATTTAGTAATTAATAATATCAAATCTTTTTTATTTTCCACTTGTCCGTTTTTGAAGACGATTGTTTTTAACGTAGTTATTTTTAACATTTACCATCGATCCAGAAAACAGTATCTATGGAGAAGAACCAGCAAGAAACTCAATAGTTGCTCAAATGTTGTTCTGCCTTACCCGATATGCACGTAAAAATTGATGAGAATCGGTCAAGCAGTTTCGGAGGAGTATGGTTATTAACATTCTGACACGAGAATCGAGAAATATTTGATGATTTTAGATGATTGGCCATGTAGAGCAATGGGTATAAAATTGAGTAATGTGTTTTGTAATCGAGTTTCTCAAATAAATATACATACTTATAGTACAAAATATTAATGTTTGAATGTTTACACGTATCGGTCTCTACTCTCTGTTACAAAAGACAACCTTATGTACCCAAGTACATAAAAACTAAAAATCATGAAAAACATAGGTTTAATAATAAATATATCACATACGACAAACATACTTTAAATTGAAGCTATATAAATAAAATATAACTCACTTATCCCCTTTAACATTCATAGAAGTATAGCATCTTGTGTCCGAGCTGTCGGCAGTGGAGCCCCACAGCAACAGGCACTGGTCCTTGTGTGTGCGACACCCACCACGCACACAGTACGCCTGTAATTAATAAGTTAAACTTGGTAAGAATTTTTGACGTGACAACGTCTTATAATTCGATAGCCGGCTGCACGCACGAAAAAACATGACTCATGCGGCGTTACCTCGCTCTGAGGCATTCCATGTAAGGCTTGAAGTGCAAGCGAGAGCGCGGAACGAGCGACAAAGAAGCACAATCGGACGTTGTCAGGTTCAACTATCGTCAGTAAACCGACTTCACAGACAACCAATTTTTTAAGAATAGAAAATAAATCGAACACGAGACGGAATTCAAACCCGCGTCTTTCTGTCTATGTTTATAATTCGTGAGTTTTACTCGAGTATTATACACTAACACTTCATCACTTACACTACCACTTTAGCTTACATTTAATGTTTGAAAATTTTTAACGGACTTTAAAAGTGATTCATTCATGATATTATTTATTTACGTTTCAAAGACTTTACAGCGATCGTGGTCACGGGGACGGAATGAATAAATCGCTTTTTGAATTTGTTAAAAGGCTGAAATTTCTAAATGTAAACAAAGTGGTAGTGTATGTGATAAAGTGTTATTGTAAGTAATAAAGTATTAGTGTAAGTGACAAAGTGTTCATGTACTTAACACAAAATAACATATACGTACCGATTTTCGGCATGTCCCAAATAGTTTAAATAGGCTTTTTAGTGGGTTTTAATAGGTATTTTATTGTTTTATTTTACCAAATACATTTACCCAACTATAAAATACACATTACCTGATTATTAGAGCATGGGGTGCCGTCCATTTTGAACACGTCACTGGGACAGAACTCCGAGTGTCCCGTACAATATTCGGGCAAATCGCACTCTTTGTCCGCTGACCGACACACCGTGCCCGCTGACTTTGGCCGACATGTCTGCAAGTTTATTTATAAGCTATTTATTTTTATTCAGATTTTCATCCATGATTTCAGATGTTAATATACATAGAGTGTTATATTGTAAAAAAATGATAGGGAGTTTATTATTGATAAGGAACTACTCTTTTTGTTGACGTTATTATATTGTATGATTAGAATTGGACAAAAAGACATTCAAAATAGACAAAAAGATTTGTTTTTTTATCTGCACCTTACACATTACCACCACCTGCACCTTACAATTATGGAAATAATTGTAACATAAGTATTATTATTAGGATTTTCTTATGTAGCATAATATTATTTTAAACGTTTTATTAAACATTTTTGTCAAAGATAAAATCTTAGAAAAGTACCTATATAAACTTCTCTGTCGGAATGAATTGCAATAAATACTTAATATCTATCTTGTAGCTAGTCAACCAATCAACGTATTAACGTTCCTCCACTCACGTCAATCGATCGATCAACCAATCAATCAATCAACAATCTAACAATCAATCAATCTACCACACTAACAAACAATCAATCAACCAATCAACAATCAATCAACCAACCACTGTATCGCAGCACTCTCCGACCGCGCAAGTCGCATTCTGCCATAACGAGCAAGTCGTTACATCACAGCACGCCGAACACGAGGGTGCGGGGTTCAATCCGCAGTCGCATTGTTCCCCGGGCTCTACGAAACCGTTCCCACAGGTGGGCGATTCGAACAGGCGTTTCGGTTTGTTGCTGGAAATTACATTTTAATATATGACAAAATGAGAACGTTGGGTGTTCAGGAATAGGCATTTCTCTCTGTTGTATTTTGAAGTGAAACTTCTTTAGGCGCGTTGAGAGTAAAATTTCAAGGTCGCGTTATGGTAATACCGTCACGTCATGGTAAGGCTACGATTTTGGTATCTTTTAATCTTGCCAAAGAAGTTTCACTTCTGACACATGTGCTCGCTACGCCCTTTTTTATATTTAAAGCTCTATGTTATTTATAAAAATAAGACAATAATTGTTAATCCGGCAATCGATTCTGCCGCGATTCGAACTGTCAGCGATGAAATTGAAATACAACGAAATGTTTAAAAAACAAAGCTTTGATAAACATTTTAGAAAAGCTTAAGATTTCAAGATAATATCAGTCAAAAATAATAATATCGTGAGCGGTCCAAGTTTTAAAATTTGTGTGTCGTAATTTACCACATACAATAATAAAATAAAATCCATACAATTAAACGAATTACACCACACATATAACGAAAATATTGAAAGAAATCAAATGGCTTATAGCCGCCCATTGTATATATTTTATTTTATTTTGTTTTCATTTTAGTATTTCCTTACTGTGTATACAATGAAGAATAAATAAATAAATAGGCTCAGAACGGCACTAGTATACACACACATACACACACCATAGATTTAACAATAGATAGACTCACCGCAGACAATAATCCATGCCCCTTTCAAACGACAGAGCCAACGATCGCAAACTACACGACGACCAATGAGAAGGCGTAACTGACGTACTAGAAGGGCTCATAATACACTTTTCTTCTGGACATTCGCAATCCACATCTGTGTCATGCTCCATACCAAAATTGTGGCCCATTTCGTGGGCTATAGTTATGGCCACTAGACCTATGACGTCAGAGTGGTTTGTGGCCACGCCCCCGGAGAAGTTGAACGTGCAAATTGGTCCTTTGAGCGCTTTGCCGACGACGCCATCTTTGAATTTTTGCCGCCTGTGCATATAACGATGAAATAAATTTTATGAGTGTAATAATAATAGAGCAGTTTAAGGAAGCTGTAGAAGTATAACACATGATAATACAGTAAGTGGTTGTGGCCAATTTCGTGTGCTATAGTAATAACAAATAGACCTATGACGTCACGAAAAGTTGAACGTGCAAATTGGTCCTTTGAGAGCTTTGCCAACGACGCCATCTTTGAATTTTTGCCGCCTGTATATAA
Organism: Colias eurytheme; assembly: GCA_907164685.1. Classification (NCBI taxonomy): domain Eukaryota; kingdom Metazoa; phylum Arthropoda; class Insecta; order Lepidoptera; family Pieridae; genus Colias; species Colias eurytheme. The sequence continues at coordinate 57,135 of CAJQZN010035350.1, read as the reverse complement.
AGGGTGGAAATACATTTTAAAGATGTACTAATAATTCATGTACAGTGTGCAGTTTTATCAAGTAATAAAAATGAAATTAAATACAATTTTAATATTTCTTAAATAATGCTTTTCCCTCTTCCTGATCTAACTTTGGAAAGTGAGAAAGGAAAATGTGATCAGATGAAAGAAATATCTCCGTATTATGACAACTATCCTGAAAGTATGAAATTTAGAGAACATTTGGCCTTTAAATTTTCCGTCTTCCAGTACAAATGTACTTATTTTGATATTTATTAAATAAATAAACAAAAACTCACGTCAACAAATGCGCATTGTCATTCGGTATGTCCCTGACCAATCTCTCGCGTCTATAATGCAGGAAGGAGGTGAGAGTCTTATCGCCGTCCTCCTCTAGCGTTATTTCGTCTCGCTCGCTCCAAACGACTATACCGACTAGTGCTATGAATATATTTAGTGGGGCGTATACCTGGAATAAAATATAAAGTGAATATTGTTAAAATATAGTTTAGACATTGTTATTAGGGTATTTACCCAATAAGCAAGAAATTATATAAAAATGTAGTTTCGACTAGGTATTTTTGCTAGACGCTTAATTTGTCGGTCCGTTCGTTTTCATGTCTAGAATATGAGAAAACTTTTTAATGCAACAAAACAAATGATACGTTGACTTTTAAAATATTATCTTAGGAATGTGTATAAACATAATATTATGTATTTAAAATTGCAATAATCTGTTTGTCCGTCTGTTTGCCATGGAAAATAATTATTTTGAAACTTATTTAGAGCTGTTCTAAAATTATATTGTCCTTCTAATCAACATGGATACTTAATATAAGATAATATTTTATCCATTAATTCATGTTATTACTTATTACATACTCACAGAATTAATAATATTAGCGACATCCTTCAGCCTATGATGTATAAGGCTAATACTTTCACCATTCGCTCTAAACTCTCGATGATCAGCTACAAGCACCAATTCCACATATCTAGATAGTTTGTTGGCGTTGAACGGCCCTCGTACTTGTATCTCTTCGGCGTCACGTTTGTACTGAAATTTGTATTGGAGGACTTTACACGGGGTGTACATTTGTATTGGAAGACTTTTCGAGGGTGTACATTTGTATTTATAGACTTTACACGGGAAGTACTTTTGTATTATAAGACTTTACATGGGATGTACATTTGTATTGGAAGACTTTTCGAGGGTGTACAATTGTATTGATAGACTTTACACGGGATGTACGTTTGTATTAGAACACTTTACAAGTGTTGTATATTTGTATTCGAGCACTTTGCAAGTGACGTACACGGTACATTTGTAACAAATTATTATTAAAGCTTTGAAAGTGTGATAGATAGATAATTTCTGGTAGTATGTATGTATAAGCATAATAAAATAATATGTCGTTTCGGACGACTACAAGAATCACCACTTTAAGACATTCAACATTCGATTATGCCTAATAATCCAGAATTTCAATTCTTGCTAGATACTCGAAATGTCCTGAAAACTATCAAATCTAAAATATGCCAACTTTCCTTTAAGAAAAATTCCTATAAATTATAGGCTGGAAAAAGCTGTATTTTTAAAGCAAAAGAACAACAAACATAGATTTATCCACTCCTAATTGCAGAAAACAATTTTACACAAGTTTCTTACTCTGGAAGTCCTGCTTAGCTTTAAATTCTTCTCCTTTTCATATTTATCCATTAACTCCGGGTCATAGCTTCTGTTATTCGTGACTCCGCCCGCGTAACCACACTTAAAGTTAGTGCCCATATCTGTATGGTCGTAGACGTAGTGGTTCGAGTCTATTCTGTTGTCTGAAAATATAAGTATTATTATTGTGGTTATTTTTATATGTATTTAGAAGTTGTTTTGTACCATCGGAAACAACTACAAGGGATTTCGTGGATACTAAGTCACGGTTTCGCAAATACCTCTGAACGATAATATCGAGCAAATGTCACGTTTTTACGTAGGAATCAGTTATTGTGGAAATTCAACAACGGTTCTGCATCTTTAACGACCATGCAATCAGTTTAAAAGATATCTGATATATTACAAAATTCTTCACAGATTTTTAGATATTTGACACAATACAAAATATGACGAGATTTTGTTGATGTGTGTATATATTTAGTATCGTTTTTCCAGCCTGTCTTAGCCAGCATAGTGCGTTAATATGGCCTTTGAGCCAAAGAAGTAAGAGTTAACCATCACAGTAAACTACTTAAGATACCTATTCCTCCAGTGAAAACAAACCAAACCAAACTAATAATTATGTGTATACCTTCAGCCGGCTGTATATACTTCATGGTCCTGCCATCGTATATAACCCCGCTGACCCCGTGGCACGTCGACACCGCGGCCCACGACCCCTCTCGACCCCGCACGGTGCCAGAATACTGGCATATGTCCAAATCCTGCAAAACATTAGTCATGTATCAGCAGTTTTTGGGGTGATTTATTGCCGTAAAGACTTTGGACGACATAAAATATGTAATATGCAAATACTGCAATGCGATTTTGTTTTATATTTCCTGTATTGTGAATAATTGAATGCAGCTTTTGTAATAGTCTCTTTTTTAACAAAGCTTAAGCTCAAAACATAGTTTTGATATTATATTTTGTGATGTAGTTCGCTCTTTATAATACAAAAAAAGTTTTCAGTTAATAACAAGTCACTTCTTAGCTCTACTTGAAAAAAATCAAACATACATTTAATCAATTACATTTTTTAGACGCTCCTTTGAATCTTTATATAATAATACTAGCGGCCCGCCCCGGCTTCGCCCGTGGTACATATGAAAAATAGATGTTGGCCGATTCTCAGACTTACCCGATATGCACAGAAAATTTCATGAGAATCGGTCCACCCGTTTCGGAGGAGTATGCAGACTAACATTGTGACACGAGAATTTTATATATAAGATTTACTACCGTGTACTTGTTACTACTTTTACTTTTTAATCATAACAAATGTATCTTATTAGAACATGTAGAAACTTATTAGACAAAATTTCATATCTCAACTTTACTATATGTTGAGACATGAAAGTAACCAATTATTTTCCACCGCAACTTAGTCATTATCACGGTGACGGATCACCATTCATCATACACACCTCTAAACTCGGTTTCTCCGTGACCATTTCCCCGTCCCTCTGGTACCTGACCACGTGGTCTCCCGCCACCAGCCCCTCGTTCAGCCGAAGGTCGAGCACGTAGTCCTCGTTGTCAATGTTGATGGTCAACGTCACCGCTGGGTGGTGGATGCCGTCCTGGAAATTTGGGGCGATATATTGAGTAAGAGTTCAAGTAATTTAAGTAGAAATAGTACTGGTATAGTAGATAATACGATTAGTATTATAAATTGAATAATTAGTTTATATCGTATAATATATTGTATTAGCTAAAATATAATAATATTTTTTTGTGTGTCATAACTAAAGTAACAGAACTTTCTGGTACCAAAGTACCATATTGTGGTTTAACGTCAAGAAATATTATTACATTAAATTTATGAATTAATAGATCTCATAGAACTTGCGCTGACGATATATTACTTACAGATTAGGATATAAGACTGCTTTTGTCGTCTAAGAAAATGTAAATATAAAAAGGGCTAAAATCGAAGTTAACTTGGTAATTTATATCTATGTGAGTGAAAATACGGGATAAAATAAAGTGCACGCGAGCAAACCCGCACGCACAAAGCTTATAAAAAAAACTTTCGTTTTAAGAAAAAAGCTTCAACAATTATCATTCAACGACATAAGAATATGGAAATGGCCATATGAGATTCCTTTTAAAACTCATCCAAATACGGAACAATACACAAAAGAATCTTAATCTAATTGTATGCAGTATCCCCTTCGCGTGCTTTTTACATTTGGAGAGCTTAAAAAATAGCCTAGGGTTGGCAAAATTGAAAATAAAGTATATTTTATTTATCTACAATATTGTTTTATACAAAGAGTAACTAACTATTTTTTTTTTAAGTTTTATCCCAATAATTTATTAAAAATTCCATTAGGTCTGTGTATAACTTGAATTGAATAAGCTAATACCACAGACTAATAATAATATACTACGTCTAATACGTAATTAAATTGTTATAGCTTATATTAATGTAAAATGTTTATTCAGATACAACTATGTACCTACTGAAGTAAAATTTTCAAATTCCAATTAGGTAATTGAACCTGATAAAATATCGATATAATTCGCTTTCTTATTCGCAAGTCCAACCGAGTAGAATAAAAAATAAAAAAACATTTAATGAATTCTAAGTGTTATAAAAACTGACATATTTATTATTTACATAAAAAATCGACAACCCTATTCAATATTAACCGTGTGGGCCAACCCTAAACAGCTGCATAAAAAAAACAAATAAAATTTTGACGTTTCATTTGAAACATTTATATCGCAATGATATATGGACCGAGGCTTTTAATCTTAGAGGTCAAAAGTATTTTAACATATCCGTTTGTTGCAAAGTGTTTGCGAAACTATAATTTAAAACAAATTAACCCGTATCAAGTATAATTTCTTGGTAATTTGGGCATTTGTATTATTTGAATACTTTTTTTAATTGTTATTAATGAACATGATTCCCTTTAAATCTAATCTGATGCCTCTACCATGATTAAAATGCGTAGATATAAGATCATAGGCATAGAATATTTATATTTAACAGAATCGAAACTTTTCTGCATGCAGAGACTTAATTTCTGAGTAATGACGTCAAATATAACTATATGAAAATTATGATAATTTTATAACCTAGATTGCTAGCTTTATATTGTGATCTAATTTATTATGAAACTAGGATATACGTGATCATAATAACAAATATAAAATATAAAACAGATGAACTAAAACAGGACGCTAAGTTCCTAAAAGCCAGCTACTCACATACCTGCAGCAGGGGCAATATTGGAATTGCACCCTATTGGCACCCTATGTGCAAACAGGGGCAATTTAGGTAACAACTGCAGAAATTGCTCCGATCACCCGCGCCATGCAACCGACATTGTTCCAATGTGCCCCTGCGGCAGGTACGTGAGTAGCCGGCTTTATGAGTCAGATTTTCCTCATAATTTTTAAGATAAATGCTAAATCACAATTTTCGTTGGATTCTATTAAGGAAAAATTATTTCCCTTAAATATTGGCGTTATTAAAGCTATAATGAGTTTAATTTGAATTAATCATCTAACGGAAAACATTAAAATATCCTCTTTTTATCGTATATTTTAACCAAAATCAAAACCTGACCGGAAAATAATATTCTAAAAATCTAGTGCAAGGAAAAGCATAACAAATATTAGAGTATGAGTAATTGTTGGAATTATAAACTAATTTCGCAATTTGGATCAAGCCTTCAACCTTCACGCTAGATTAAGATAATTTATTTCTGATAAGGCAAAACGAATGGCATTTTAAATTATTTTTGTGCAATGATTAAACTGTATTTAGAGCTTGTCTAACAACGAATTACAAATTCAAATTCAAATTATATACAATTTGTTATATAATGGAGTGACGATTTATTCGATCTGATTGCTATTTATCTATTAAAAAGATGGGAAAACTTTTGGAAAGTTTTGAGGCTTTTTGCTGTTGAATTGAATAATAACCAAAAACCTGAAACATTACTGTGTTTACTTGACCACCAGATATTCGCAGAAGCAGGAAAAAAACTCTCTAACGGCCCAATTTAGCCGTTAAATGAAGAGTGAAACGTGCAAATGTGTAGTAAACATGAAAATTGTCAGCCATTTAAAATAAAAAAAATCTTAAACATGATTATTATGTCATAAACGACTATTTCAGAAGGAAAATTTTTGTAATTTCTTAAAGAATAATTTATAATATTAAAAAATGTGTGCGTGTACTAGTGTACACACGTAAGAAGTGAAACTTCTTTATGACCTTATTTAGCAAAAAATAATTTACTATATGCAACTTTACATAAATACGTCAAATCACGCGTGGTAGGGATAAGACAAAGATGGCGCGTAAAGGAAAAATGTCACGCGTAACGAAAAAATGTTACACAACATTTTTTTCCAACCTCGATAAAGAAGTTTCATTCTCTTCAATAACGCGAATACTCTGTCATAACTCATAAATGATATATAATAATAATACTAAACTAGAAAGTAGAAACGTTTATTTTTCTTTAAAATCGTCTACTTAGTACTGACTTTCATAATATGAAAATAATGGCAAGTGCAATAAAGTGACGAAGCGAGATTCATAATTTCACTAAAATATATCAGTTATATTTTCTTTCTTTTTTTCATTGGACATACATGTACCATACAGCGACATACACATAGCAAAAATTAAATTAAAAATGTCAAATGAGTCATGTAACCTCGGAAGTGTTTAAATAAATATACATAATAACAATAGTTTTTCTATCATATTGACATTTTATATTATTTCCGGAATTCAAGATATTATTATTATCTTAGATTATTATTATTATCTTGGGCTGAAAATAGACCAATGGCATAGGAACTAGCTTATCCTCTAGGAAGGAAATGACATTTTAATATCTGTTTGCATTTTGTTTTGATTTTCAATGCTAGAGATATGTTTATAGAAAAAACAATAATATATATTTTTTTATTTTATAGAAATAAAAAATGGGATTTATAGAATCCTTATTTGTACTAAAATGACTACCAATATTATAAAGTGCGTCTCTCTACTACTCTTTTACGCCTGAACAGAATAAGATACAGTTTGATATAGATTAAATAGCTAGAAATATATACTCTACTTTTTGACATTTTAAGAAATCTCAAAAGAAATTAAATAGTTTATGGGAACTTTTATTTAACAAAATTCGTTCAGCCTAGTCATTTAATTAAATGTGGACATCCAATGAGCGCGCCAGTCGTTCAATGAAATATCAGATTCAACCAGATGACTGTGACATGCGCGATATGGGCAGTGGAACGCAGGTGAGAGTCGTTAGAGTTACAGTATCGAATTACAACCACAACACGACTTTGGTTCACATCATTTTTAACAGGTATTAATAATTAGGTCGAGCTACATAACTATGTAAACAATTTAAAAAATACATACCTTTTTATTTGCACACGAATATGAATTTATACATCTGCAATTATACGTAAAATGACGTGACAATACAATAATATGGTACCGTGAAAATTATGTTTTAACTTTTTGTTTACTCGGAATAAAATCAAAATAGAATAAATTTCTGTTAGTGAAACATAATTCATTTAAAAAGGTCCAGTAGTTTCGAGCCTATCAATTGCAAACAAACGCACAATACAATCTTTCTATTTATAATTTCAGTTTGACTGGTAGAGATTGCTGCTAAGCTATAAGGCTGCCTCTAGTACAAACGATGCCTTTTTTGTTATATATCAATTTTTTGTCATACTTTAGTCAGTATATTAAAGTGTTATTTAAATAAATATATATAAATAAATAAATCTCTTACCGTATGTCTAGTGGTCGTGATCTCCCGCTTCGTTCTCGCATGATGCAGGATTGGTCGCACTGTTGTGTGCCTGGTGAATTCTGCTGCTGGGCTTCCTGTAACAAGCAATTAATTGTAATTAGTTATTTAGTTGTTATCAATTATTAATATGGATTTTGTTGGAATAATCACACAGATTAAACTGTTGAAAGTATACGATTTTAAGTGTAGGTACTTGATAATGGATAATCCATACTTAATATTATAAATGCGAAAGTAACTCTGTCTGTCTGTCTGTTACTCAATCACGCCTAAACTACTGAACCAATTTTCCGAAATTTGGTATGGAGATATTTTAATACCCGAGACATAGGCTACTTTTTATCCCAGGAAAATGACGCAATCCCGGTAATCCCACGGGAACGGAAACTATGCGGGTTTTTTTTTGATTGCGCGGGCGAAGCCCCGGGCAGAAACCTAGTCGTCTATATTTTGAAATAAAAAACATCACAAAACCTCAATTAAAATATATATACTGATCCACATTTAACATATAAAATATCTAAGGAAAGTGGGGGCGAGCCACAACTCTACTTGCCTAGTGTTTTTCTGTTTAACGAATCGAACCCACGCCTAGCAGTGGGTCACGTATCCCAATAAGATTCCTGACAGGTTTGCTCATCAACATAACAATGTGCTGCGCGAATTTGTCGCGAATTGTCACTTCGGTATACATGCTTCACATTCAGTTTTATAAGAAAAAAAATTGGCGCTTAATTCGTAGAGCATATATTCACATACATTCAGCATTCAGGTGGTTCCGGGCGAGTAGCTAGTAAAAAATATGCAGTAGAACAAAGCAACTTTTTGGAATCATTTAGAAATATGGATACTAAGGAAACTTAGGATGCAATTCCCACGGAGTTATTTTTTTTTATATGAAAGAAGGCAAACGAGCATGTGGATCGCCTGATGGTAAGCAATTCCACAGCCCATAGGCATCTACAGACGTGTCCGAAGATGTGTTGCCGACTTAACTGGACTACCCCTTCCGAAGAGATTAACAGTAAAGTAGTTTATTATAAAATCTATTAAAATAATAATTTAGGAAGAGAATAGAAAGCCTAGTCAGCGTCAAGTAGAAAAGTTTGCTCGTCACACCTGAACAATTAGACAGCTTTCGATAAAATTTAACATATTCTTGTTTTAAAACCACTACATACTCAACATTTTTTATGATGCTCTAGAACAATAAAAAAATATATAAGTATCATTACTTTCGTTTAACAATGCGGTTAAACACACAATAAATAAAGTCGCATGATTAAACGGCATATAAGCCCAGCTTAGTTCAGTTCGTGCCTAGATAAAGATCGATGACCTAACAATTGTCACTTCATTTATCACATCGCAATGGACATATGGGTTGGTACGCTTATTTTAATTTCATTTTTTTTGTATAATTCGTCGATTTTTAATAATAGTGAATTCTTATTACAGAACTTAAGATCTGTAATAGGTAATAGTATATAGAAGAAGTGCTTCTAGATTTTGTTAAACGGAGTACATATTTAAATTTCCATACCGAAAGCTTTATAACAGATGTTTTTTTTATATATTTTCACAGTTACAGCTAGACAAGACATTTTTGCACATCTTTAATTTTATATGACCGTATCCTTGAAACTACGAGTGGTGGGTAACCTACCTAATGCTACGGACAAGAGAATTTTATTGAAACTCCAACTTCAATAAACCGCTCTATTATCCAACCTCAAAACTTAATTTAACAAAACATACATCATTTCCATACAACAATACACACGACAAACAGTGCTAAATGTCGCCAATAAACGTTCATACACCCAGCTATTCGTATAATAATTATAATAGCCATATAAATTACAATAGATAACTGGATGACGTCACAGTTCACTACAGCGACGAGGCGACCGCCACACGCGTTGTTTTCGACAATTATAGACGTCCCATTTTTAGTTAATTTGGCTGATAATTGGCACAATGCATAGATATTATTTGGGTACATTATATTCTGTATCCACTAACCATACTAACTTTTAATTGTGAGAGTTACTTACAAAGTAAGAGTTCCTATAATATGTAAATACTTAGTTAAAACTTTTGGAACTATGTTTTTTGAAACTGCTGACTAAATAACTTGAAGGTCACACTATTATTTTTTTATTAACATAATCTAATTCAGAAATTTTCGTATTGCAGTATTATAATTGATAATTTCTAAATATTAAAAACCAATAAATACCAGACAATTGAAGTGTTGATTTTACATCTTAAATGTACATAATATGTGAAGATTTTTAAAATGCACGCGATCCAACCCACCCGCGGCGAATAATTAGAAAAATATCTACTTATAAACAAAATTTAATTATTGATACCTATTAGATATTTTTTTAATCCGAGCATGCATTTTTTAACATTTGCAAAAATAGTCATCGTATAAATGATTCCTATTTGGCTTTCGCATACCAATTATGCAGACATAACATAGTAGGTAAACAAACATACAGTCTATTATAAAGGAAAATTTTACACTATCGTTATAGGAAATGAAAAACAATAACATTGCTAATAACTGCATTGTGGTTACATTAATTGTGCATATACATGTTATTTAACTGTAATTACTAAGTACCTACTCATTATTTTGCATATACCTAAAACAATAATAAAATATTTATTATTTAATTAACTTTAATACAAGCTAGGATAGGTACATATAGCTAATTAAAGTTGAGATATTAAATACATAATATATGTATATAGATAAAATTTATATCTTTTAAACTAAATGAACGTGATTAAAGTAAAAAGCAACAGCTAGAAGCTTAAAATCATATAAAATATATAATATTGCCGCCTCAATTAAAGGAAAAAACCCGTCTTCAGCTACCTACATACTTACATAATTTCATTGTAATCGGTTCAGTAGTTTTTACGTGAAAAAATAACAAATATCCTTCCATCCACCCTCACAAACTCATAACCACAGCTCATAACATTAGTAGGATTTTTATCATCGAAATAGTGCAGTAAACCATAATTTAATTCAAATCCCACACAATCAATAAATAAATAATTATCTAGGACTAGACTAAATATATGTCTAGAAATGTAGTCAGAGAACATTTCTAGGTTTCCTATAGAGATAATACCTTGATAAGCGTTGATTTACGGGATATAGTATGGCCATGTCTGAGTCTTAACGGGATCTAAGTGCCTAAGATAACGGCATATGAATCACTTTAAAATATATATTTGTAAGTACTGCTTATAAACAATTTTAAAACGTTTATATAAAACTTACTAGCGGTCCGCCCCGGCTTCGCCCGTGGTACCTACATGTTTAAACTATCCTATCTCTCAAGTTGGATCGAACTGCACATGGTGTGCGAATTTTATTATAATCGGTTAAGTGGTTTAGGAGTCCATTGAGGACAAACATTGTGACACGAGATTTATGTACATATATTAAGATTAAGATATAAAAACGTAATGTGTGTCTCTCTCTACGACTGAACGGCCAAATCGATTTAGAGATAATTTAACATGATGATAGTTTAATTATGCTATGATTAACATTTGAAAAAAGAAAATAAGCTTTATAGCCACTGATCAAACATTGAAAATCTGAATTTTCACTTATAATACCACAAGAGCTTCAAAATTATCGGGTATTTTCCGATAGGTTCTTTGCAAACAAATGAAGGAGTCAAGTCAAGGTTAAAAATTCACGAGCGCGAAGCGCGAGTGATTTTTCCTGAAAAACTTGACAACTTTATTTGTTTGCAGGGAACCTTGAGGGAAATGCCAGATAATTTTGAAGCTCGTGTGGTATTCGGGAGATTATTTTTCCGTCCCAAATGTCGGCCAATAATTTCACAATTGAATTGAACCTGGTCAGTTTGACGTCAACGACCAGAGAAAATTTTCAAAAAATTATCAGTATAATACCATGTAGGTTGTACCACGTGACGTCGAATGGTGCAATTCTATTGGTCGATATTTGGGTCGGAAAAATAATCTTTCTTATTATGCCCAAAAACAGAGTGTTAAAATGTGATGTTTGCACACTTTATCACGGAAAACCGCAGGATGCAGATATTATAAAATTTAAGTATTATTTAACCAAAAGATAACATTATTAATAAGGAAAAATACCAAGTATTTAAATGTAACTATAAATCTTTTAATAAATGTATTAAATAATTAAATAAATAGGATTTAAAATATTAATATTCACACATTGATAGTGCATATTTTTATCAAAACAGGACACTTGGCTGGAATCACCCATGCAATTGAAATGTAATTTCAAAATTATTTCCTTATTAGGTATTCACATGAATAAAATAATAATATTTAATTTTCAGATTAGCTCAAGCTATAATTTAAGAACTATCAGTACAAATAAATGTAGGAAGGCATAAGAAGAATGAATTAGATAATTAATTGCATTATAATGTTTTCAAACAAACAAGTACACAATAAACACATTAAAATATAGACAACGCAATATATTAATCCAAAACATAAACAAAAATTTATAAAACAAAGAAAACTTTACAAATAAAAATACCAACGAAATTGTAACAATAACAATCAACTTTATAGATATTAACCTCCAATACAGATGAATATCTATCAAACACACAACATATATCATTATGTACGTATTATATTATCTGTAATTATACTACGGTACTACTATAGTATTATATTATCTGTGGCATACTGAGCATAGTCTCTTTATACTATGTACTAAGCTACGGGCAAGTTTTTACGCCCTTTATGTAACACTATTTCTATCTCATTATGATTTCCTGGTACATTGCAATAATACGTCTGGTATTTTTATTATGTTTACTTTTAATTTTTATTTGTTTTATTGTATTCGATACACGTGTTTGACAGTAGTAAATAACTACTGTTGGAGCATGAAAACCCGGATATAAGCAAATTCTGAAGTCACATATTAATGTTATTTTTGTTGCTTCATAGTTAAAATAATTATTTTACGATCAAGTAGGAAGCTCTCTAATAAACATGGTGATGTATAAAACTAGTGCCTCTCTTATTTTTTCTTTATATCGATAATCGACTACAAATTCATAATAATCCTACTCTACCAAAAACTAAAATAAATGCGAAAGTTCAAGAGGATGGATGTATGTACAGGATTGTAACTCTTTCACGAACTAATCTTTCCATCAGGTAATAACATCAGATTAACAGACAAGCTACAGATGTATATGATTATGACAGCGGGTTCGTCCGCGGGAAAAGCCGCACGGCACAGCTAGTACAAAATACATAAAATCTTTATAAATTTATAAAATGCGGAAGATACCTAAGCCAGTTTCTTTGTCCTCAATGGTAAGTTCTTATTTGAATAGAGTCAAAAGTAGCCTGTTGCAATCATGATTCATAAACACTAATTCATTTGGAATCTAGTAAAAGAAAGACACAAGTTGTTTGCGACTAAATACTGAAGTTATTTTGGTTCCACTCACTATAAACTGTTATTTATATAACTAGTGTAACAATGTAAGCTACATTTCGTATTCTGTAGGAGATTATTGAAATTCGCACATGTGATAATTGAATGAAAAGTTTTTAAAAATCTCTTTTTGATATTTTTAAAATAATTTATTGTAAAATGAAAATTTTTAGTTGTATAATAAGTAATAACGTTTGTTTTAACCGTGTTTTGTTATTATAACTTTTGAAATTTTTAATACATTGGTCTTAAAATTTTGAGTAATGATGACAAAAACTTATATTTTTTTATTTTTTATAATTTTAGTATAAATATTATGTGATTTCATATGCCAAGGTATGTTATACTTATATCATACATGCATATTACCATTTGTGATTTGATGAATCGTGAGGTATAAACATTGGGTATAAAATCGATTTTATTCAAATATTTAAGATTCAATTCGATTCAGGTATTACATGGTACATAGTCATACTATGTATTGTAATGCATTTTCCTTTGTGCAATATGCATGAACTGATTTTAATAATCAGTTTAGCAAATAATCGAGATCAAGGATATTCAAAATTATTTTATGCTTTAATCTATGTACATATTGATATAGGTTACTATTGTATTACAGCTGTGCTACAGTCGTAATACTATTACATAAATCCATACTTAATATTATAAATGCGAAAGTAACTCTGTCTGTCTGTCTGTTACTCAATCAGGCCTAAACTACTGAACCAATTTTCATGAAATTTGGAATGGAGATATTTTGATACTCGAGAAAGGACATAGGCTACTTTTTATCCCGGGAAAATGACGCAATCCCGGAAATCTCACGGGAACGGGAACTATGCGGGTTTTTCTTCGACTGCGCGGGCAAAGCCGCGGGCGGCAACCTAGTAACATAATATATTAACTGCATATTCTTTTACTTTATTATTGATATATCAATAATGTACCTTTATTAAAATGATATAAAGTATTTTTGTAGACTGTTTTTAAGGGCTATATTTTTTCACATTTCTAGGTTTTGTTCGAATTTGAACTCTTGTTGATGAGGCAAAATATTGATAAAAGGCGAGCATATTTATTAGATAAATAGGTATATTATTCAATTAGGTCGCTGAATATGAATTAATTTTCCCATTAGAGAATTAAGTTTCGCAGTAAATATGGTCATTGACCTCCAGACACAGTAGGCATATAAGGCAAAATTCTGTAAAATATAAATTATTTTACCGCAAAATAAGTCATTTACTTACGCAATTTCGAAATTCTCGAAATACACAAACCAGATTAATAAACCACTCAAACCTACATTGAAACTGCTTACTTTCAGAATAACAATTTTTTTAATGTACCTATCATAAATATTGTTTACCTTTAAGTAGGTCAAAAATTGTGCATAACAACACAGTTACATAATTCAAAAAATTACATTAAATTAAAGTATCTCACTCATTCCAATTTAAGACCAAAAAATTTACCCACTTCCTTCCAACTTTACCATCCAAGTAAAAACTAACAACATAGAAAGAAGGGTATCTACAAAACGCATATTAAAAACTGAATACAAGCCAGTTCATTAACCGTAGATACCCCATTGACAATGGAAGGAAGTTCACAGTTCGTGCGTCATCGTCACGGTATAAAAAGCGCAGGACATTTTATGCGTTTTTCGACGCCACTGTAAAAAAAGTTAGCTTGGGTGCCGAGCACACGTGTCAGAAGTGGAACTAACAAGATTCAAAGATACCAAAATTATGGCATTACTCTATGAAGTGACTGTGTTGCCATGCGACGTTGAAATTTTACTCTCACGCGCCTAAAGAAGTTTCACTTCAAAAACGGTTTCGGCGCCATTGTAAAAAAAGGCCCTCTTTAAGAAGAAGTCTTGACGATTTGAAATGGTGAATGTTAACGACCTTAGTCGAAATTGGGTTATGAGGAATAATTATGAAATGTGTTGGTTTCATCGTGATCTTTTTCTTGAGTGTTCAACTTTTTTTATCCAGATGTGGATAATGAGCAGATACATTGAAATAATTGATTTTTTGCAGGATGGTCCACCATTCAGTCTCTCAGAATTTAAGTCAAAGGAAATAATAAATAAATGGCGACAAGGTTTGAAACAAGAGATGTAAGGTTCGATAATCGATTCCTGTTGGATACAAAGACCTATAACATGCCTGTGAAGAAAATCAATCTGCGAAACGGATATCAAATGTATCTGCCCTTACATAAATATAAATAAACTGAACCTATAGGAGAAAGAGTAAGTTAATAATTAACATTATAATTTCGAAATCAGATGTATATTTATCGAAATAATTGAAATAGGTTTTACGCAGGATTCGAAGTCATAATATTTTGCTTCACCAAAACGATACCAAATAGATTAAACCTCTCAACATCAACAAATAAACAACAAGGGTTGTTTCATCCCACCATTTTAAACTGTGCTATTATTATTTTTTTATTTCGTTTAAGTTCTGCTTATTTTTAATCTCAAATGTTGCTAGTTCACCTCGACAAACCAGTTTCAGGCGATATAACGACCATTTATAAATCTTGAATTAAATATAATTGTTGGTAAACTATTTTTACGAGAGAAGCTTTTAGTCAACTTGTATGTCTGCTATTGTTTTCTTTAAAAGTGGGTAGGTATAATGGCTGGTTCACACTTTGATTAGTGCGAGTGCAGGTGATGAGTAGTACTACGTGTGGACAGCGACTGTTTAGTGCGAGTGTTTAGTATGCTGTGTAGTAAAGTGAATAGGAGCGTGTTCTATTTTTTTGCGAGTGGACTGCGAGTAGCCACGTCCCGCGCGCCCTCCCTTCCCCCTCACTCGCAGCGTGCCTGCACTCGCACTAATCACCTGCACTCGCAGTCAATTGGACACTACTCGCACTACACACCTGCACTCGCACTAATCACCTGCACTCACACTAATCAAAGTGTGAACCAGCCATAACTCACGGCACGTAAGTTTAGCGCTGACCTTGAAGTGGAGGGGATCTATTTTAACGAAATAAAGGCGAACTTGCCGTAAAACATTGTTATACTACAATGCAAAGTGTATGTTGAATGTTGATTGAGGAGAATAATGCAAAAAATACATTAAAATAATGACGTTTATTAACATTGTTAATTAAAGCGCCAGGGTCTTTGTGTTGAATTTTATTAATTAAGCTTATATTTTAAGAATCGTTTTGTTATTATCCGACCTTAAAAGGTAAGCTATAAGAAATAAATTAAAGTCATTATTAAATAAATAAATTTTTGATATTGGATCATTACGATCAATTTAAATAATAGAGCCTTACACTTTATTTAATAAATCTATTCCTGCATTTCCCATAATTATGTTTGTGATACGCAGACAACGTCACGGTGTTTTGCTAGTGTAATAATAATATCCGTCCGTCAGCTGCGCCCGGGCAGTCACGGCTATGCGCACACGCATGTCGTTTGTATACAGTCCCTATTGCATACGGTAATATTTCATTGCGCCTTTGATTACTTCACTAACTGGCTATTAACAAATTTAATAGCTTTTGTGAAATATACACTGAGATTTACACATAGTTATTTGTACTACATTATGTAGGTAGTTGTATGAATCAATATAACGTTGAACTAGTTTAACGCATGATATTAATGTTAGCAGATGTAATATTATGTAAATTTGCAATACACAAAAAACCGTACAAAACAACAAAAACAAAAATCTTAAAAAGCTCAAAAAATGTCTACAATAAATTGTTCATACAAGTAAATCCAAAACATTTAAAATCAGAAACAAATACGAAAAGAAACAAAATAACGTTTCTCAGCTTTTGCTGCTACTTTATTCTGTGATACTACCCACAACAACTAGTACTTTAAATGACAATATTGAAATGAGAGCGCTGATGTTTTAACATCCCATATTATTTCATTTATCTATGACTGATTCATTCATAAATACATCATCACTACATAGTATAAAACAAAGTCGCTTTCTCTGTCCCTATGTCCCTATGTCCCTTTGTACGCTTAAATCTTTGAAACTACGCAACGGATTTTGATGCGGTTTTTTTTAATAGATAGAGTGATTCAAGAGGAAGGTTTATATGTATAATAACATCCATTAAATAGTGGAGAAGTACTGTTATTTTTGAGGTTTCTAATGTGATGTCGTAAAAACTTACATTTTTTCCGCTTACATTGCAAACGCAGGTTGAACCCTACGAGTTTTATCAAAATAATGTACTAAGTATTATACACATTGAAAAGGTCTAAAGAAAAGTACGCGATTATATATGTCTATCTCTTATGGATTACCCACAATAACTTTTTTTTGTCATTTACTTTTTACGACAAATAATGGCTAATTTTCGAAGCGATTTTAACCAATACAGCATTAATCCTTAACCAATTAAATACCTTGAATACATTGTTCATTGAATATAGATCTATATGGCCCTTTACACCGTATGATTTAAGTGAATATTTTCGAAGATATTACAGATTTAAAAATTGCGGGACGTAGCGTTTGCGGCGGTACGGGCCGGCCGCCCGGCTATATATATGTATTTTATACCCGTGCGAAGCCGGAGCGGGCCGCTATGTTTTTATATACAACGTTCACAGTTTTTCTGTAGTGTATTTAGTATCAGCATTGCACCCGTGCGAAGCCGGGGCGGGTCGCTAGTACATAATAATTCACATAAAAACGCCTAATTACCATTATAAGCCTTGCTCATTGGCCCAGAAAAAAAAGATCAAAACTATTCGATCCATGTCTCGAATCGAATCTATTTGACGTACGTATCTTTTTATACTATGTACGTATCACACGTCATTCAATGAATTTAATGACGACATAAATGCACGCATGCTAATGCGTTTTTTACGCTTAATCCGGTTTGTGTTAATGCATTTTCAAACTTGATACTGAATGAATAGAGCTGCAATTTCGTTGCACACTTGATAATAATTTCAATGTTAAAAAAAGTTACTCTATAGTAGGGCATGGGGCTTGCATTTCACGTCTGTTTAAGTTTTAACTAAAGATTCCAGGATGCTTTTCTTCTATAATATCATTCAAGAAACCATATATTTTTTCTTTGTCGAAATCTCATACCTACTTTAATGGCAAAACTAACTCATGTATACAAAGAAATCATCATATAAAACAACATTTTCTGTAAAAAAAATACTATAGGTATACTTCTAGAATATTCTTCTCTATACTAAAGAAATGAAACCCACAAAGTACGAGGCCAAAAAGCGACCGGGCTACTTTCCCTACGATTGCGAAAATTATGCATCGATTGCACTTACGAAACCCACCGGCATTATGCATCTTATAATATACATTATATAGCTATAGAGCATGAAAGCGCACTTTAATTAAACTTTCATGAATTGTTTCGGAATTAACATACTCAATACTTTTATATGTACGTTTATTATGCCTTAAAAAAATCATAAACATCTGTTCATGTAACAATTTAATACAATGAATTTTACGCACTAATTACAAGATTTATTTTAGTAGATATGTAGGTACTTTATAGTTATTCGCAATTATTATATCATCGGTATTCCGATTATTATATAAAATAATTGCGAAATTAAGTATGTTATATTTAACATACTTAAATAATATACTTTTTACCCATTCTCTCATTATGCAACGACACACATAATTATTTAAACTTAAACAATGTAATAATCATAAGTATATTAAAATACACCCGGTTTCGCCTGCGGAACACTGTCGAAGGTTAGTGGTACAAACTCAGAAATGCTCATGCACCACACTTCGCTGAAGATCATCACATGATCAAATGCATATAGTTTACAATTCTATAAAGGACAAACAGACAAACATTATTTTTTATCGATGTTGATTTAGCCAATAGATTTGCAGTTCCTATCATGTACTTTGACAACGCCTTCTGAGTAACGTTAGGACATTGAGAAAGCCCTGATGGTTTAAAAGGGCAGGAAATACAATACGAGCGGACAGGGCCACGGTAATATTTCACGGATCACCGGTAACCGTGTCGTGTGTCTGGAGACGAACGCGTTTAGAATTAATGAAGGATAGGAGGACAAACGCCTACAATCTTTACTATTTGTTTAATATTTAAACATAGTTTAATTTTTATATGTGCTTAGTGTTGGGCTTAAAGAGTATATCTATATATATAATATATATATATAAAACTCAAAGGTGACTGATATAGTGATCTATCAACGCACAGCCCAAACCACTGGACGTATCGGGCTGAAATTTGGCATGCAGGTAGATGTTAGGACTTAGGACGTAGGCATCCGCTAAGAAAGGATTTCCCGAAAATTTTGCGGGAACGGGGAAAAACGCGGATGCACGTACAAAGTCGTGGGCGGAAGCTAGTTATTCATAAACTGTATTATTCTTGGTTTACGTGGGCGGTTGGTATATCTTTACTCTGATTGCGCCAGAAGGACGCTTAACAGTTTCGAGTGTTACTCATGTTCCTGTTCTTTGAGCTAGCTGAAGCTAAATTCACTACCTAGATAATATTAAAAAAAAGCCATGCATGATTGTGAAAACGGAACTGAATAATAATAAAATAAAATCAGACAATTTTACTGGCACGTCATTATTTATCCTTTTTATAATTTCACGAGAATCGAATGGACTACATACGAATAATGAGTAGGTCTCCATTATCAATTACATCACGTATTATACAACTACTTCAAATTTAACGCAAAAACAAATTCACACTACTACACAGTCACATACATTTCAATGCTCTCTTTCCCACGAACTCAACATAGCCCACATATCGACCACATATTTCGACTACAACTCCTGCGCAGTCGAGGTACGCAGCATTACGACTCGGATCACATTGTAGCCGAGATAACGAAACCGTTTGTGAGCTAAATGCACTTGTCTCGTCCACTGGACTACTTGTGGTGAACCAGTTTATTGCCTAGGTGACGGCGTGGTGATTTGTTGAGTCATCTAATTTTTTGATATATAGAAAATAAAATGAGATATTTCATTTGGTCTTTATTACCCTATTTAGTTTGTAAAGTTGGATTATTGAATTGATGAAATATTAAATTAGACATTCTTATTCCTTAAATAATATCTATGGATGAAACGTAACAATACTTAATGGAAAAGAAATTCATATATGTATATTGTTCAATTCCTATATTATACAATAATCAAATTTCGTTTAAAATTATGCATTAATTTAGAGAATCATAAATATAAGATCATTTACATTTGCATCCTTTCTTTTAGCAGAATCAAGTTTCGGAATTGAATTAACATTTACAATACAAATGTAATTAATGAACTTTCTACTTCAATCAAGCCGTCTGCATTAGAATATTGTTATAGCATTTTGATTGGTTTTCTCTTAGCTGGAGATAATAAAATTATATTAGACCATCAGCTTTCAACTGCATGTATAATTAAAGGAATAATACAAAATTGAAATGGGATATCACTGCTATGAAATATTTAGGTTGATAAATAAAATCTTGTAGGAGTCAACTGTGCAATTTGCAAACGATCATTATGAAAATATTTCTTTGTTTCATTTAGATAAATCTGCAAATCACAATGCTTTATAACAATGCGCAGTTATATCCCGTAATTTGCCAAAAAAAAAAAACGATACATTATTCAAATAGCACTCCATCTCTCGGGCGAAACAATGCAAATTTCGAGCATTTACGAATTCACGGTTGAATCGCCGACAAACGGTAAGACCTCAAAAGCCTACAATTCGTGGTAAACAATACTTAAATATTGAAGCCTATAAGGTCACGCAATTGTCATGCTCTCTAGTCTATGTAATTTATATTTGAAACTCGTTTCGAAATCATAATTCTTAGGTTAGTGTGTTGCAATTATAACGATTTTCACGTATCTTTACATCGATTTTTATACCAGTGTATAAAAGTGTGACCAGAGGTATCTCCTTAATTATGTTTTTCTAAAGTAAGAGTGGATATTTAGAATATAAGTAATAAGTGGAATATACTGTATAAATTTTAATTTAAATTTTTTGCAGTTCCGAAGCACAACTAAAAATAACAGACATTTTAGTCAAGTCAAGTCAACGCCCTCATATTACATAGTAAAACTATTGAATTGTAATGTAAACAAAATAAAAGTACATGAACATTAGTAGAATTTAAGTATTCTTCAATCCAATTCCAATCAATCATTCCCTGTTCTATCCATAATTTATATTTATTTACCAGATTTTTACGACTCTAGGCGCGCGCCGGTCATAAAACAAACAAGAAATATAATACTATTAAGAACCACGTGAATGCAATCAAGACAATCCTAAGAAACATGACTCAAATTATATTCTTACGTTTATACTCTCAATGAATAACGCGAGAGAAAAATAATTTTAAACGGAAAATCCGTGACTCATTGTGTTGACGACGATACCTATCATCGTCAGGTGTTAATTTATTTTACTGTTGTTTACATTTTTATCAGCTATGACTCGTATTGTTATTGTCCAATACCAACTCGGAATAAAATATTTTACAATAGATATTGAGTTTTTTGCCAGTTTTCCTCCAATGCTTACGAATCGGTGGTAAGTTTTAAAAATATGTTATGACGATTCAAAAATGCTTCTAGAAGAAGTCTAATTGAATAAATAAATGTCTGAATTATGAGTTTTTACATTCCTTGGTTACTAACAGGGAAACTTAAAATAATTAAATTCCAACTTTTAACTTGCAATCTTGACGTTGCACATGTGATAAAAACCTTATGCTAATAAGTAACTACCCACAATAAAAACCGGGTTATCTTT
The DNA here is from genome assembly GCA_907164685.1 of Colias eurytheme. Lineage (NCBI taxonomy): Eukaryota > Metazoa > Arthropoda > Insecta > Lepidoptera > Pieridae > Colias > Colias eurytheme. The sequence continues at coordinate 35,270 of CAJQZN010035350.1, read as the reverse complement.
CTTGTGTTCATTTATCTTTCTTAATTCGTTTTTTACGCCATCATTACCGCATATATGATTACACTGGTCTACGCAACTTTATTTGCTCTCAAAATGAACATTTTTGCAAGATTTTCATTGCAGCTTCACTCGTATTGATCATATTGTGATGCTGTAGACATAGAGCCTAGAGCTTTCATAGATACTCTAATTCTATTGCAAATCATAGTTCACCTTACATTAGATACCGCGATCAACCATACAAACAAACTTCAGCTTAAGTATATTAGTAGATTAAATACTTATTATATAAGTTACTAGCGGTCCGCCCCGGCTTCGCCCGTGGTACATATTTACGTTTTCTCTACATAAAAACCATCCGCGTACTTCAAGGAATATAATAAAAAAAGAATTATCGAAATCGGTTCAGCCGTTCTCGAGTTATGCGCTTACCAACACATTTTGCGATTCATTTTTATATATAAGATTATTTTTTGCACTGGGAACACAAACATTATTTATTACACTAGCGAACCAACTTAACAGATGTCACATTATTCATTAATATTTAAGTTAGCTTATTATTACAAGCCTTTCACTTTAATGATGCGTATAATTACTCCATAGCTTACTCTAGTAAATAACTCCTATATAAAGTATAAAATCCATTTTAATATCACGCAATCGTCATTACCTCTAGTCTAGTTAAAATAAGAGCATACCATTAGCATGCAAATTGTCCGTAATGAAGCACTTTGCTTCCAGCTTAATACATTAAATAAAATACTGAATAATTAAGATGAGATATACTTTATCAATTTTAAAAGCTCTTGCGTGCATTCATTTCTTGTTAGTTTTATGTACAAAGAAGTATGGTGACTATTAAGCTATTGCATGGCTTTTATCTCAAACTTTGAGTGCGGCCGAACAGAATGTGATAATTCCGTAACGAAAAAACCTAACACCTCCCACTCCAACCGGTACAGCGATGCGATGCTATGCAATAGCTTTACCGCGGTAGTCCTCGAGTGCCACACGCATTTTTTTATGCAGAAACTATATTTTAAAACGTGGACGATATAATGTGGACTGTGAAGTAATAGCTTATAGCCAAGGGAGGGTTATGTGGGGTTTCCCCAAGACGAAGGGTTAATATAAGCGAAGTAAATTGTGTGGTCAGTAATATCCAGTGCACATATATTTCTGTGAAGTTATAGCCACTCACAATAGCGCAAACACAGTTGTAAAATGAAGATACATTCATATTTTTCCTTTCAGTCCCTTTTTAGAAAAAAGAGACCATTTAACACGTCCAAAAAAAGTTTTTAAAGCTTGTTAAATATAAGCCGCTCATCGCAGATTCAATCACTGTATACAATATAAAAATATGCCTATATGTTCCTGGGCAAATGTGGCTTTCTAACAGTAAAACGCATCGATTAGTTCACCTTAATGCCATAAACAACCAAATGTTTCATCTACAAAATCTGTTTCTTACATTAAATTAATTACCATATACCCCAAAAAACATCTTTAAATCACCAAAAGGCACGTGCAGCCAAAAAACTGCACAATGCACCTGCCTTCGCTTACTCAGCTCAGAGGCACAGCTGCGCACGCGCGTGGGCGCAATCGAGGCTAAACTAGTTCTGCAGAGTGCAGTGTGCACCTTTAGCGAAACGCGATACCTTCCTGCTACCTTTTTGTTGGGTATTTTTTAAATGATGCGGTTTTGAAGTATTTTAAAATGAGGATTAAGAACCGTTTACTACGGTATTCCCTCTATAACAAATAACTGCGTAGTAATCTTAGGAAAAGTGAAAATACAATTTGAGAATATAAATAAAGTAAACAAATAATGCCAATTCTGAATTTATAGGTTGAATATTTGCAGCGATCGTGATCGTGACACATAACGTATCAAAATTAACGTCAAAATGTGCCAAATAAGTTATCAGAGACATTATCGGCAAACCGGCCCTTAAACTAGTCTGCAACTTTACAACCCACTTCTAATATCTAATTAATGATATAAGTTATATAAAGTGACTTAACCGACTCTTTAGTTACCATAAACGCATTATACCGTATCTAATTGATAAAAATAAAGTAAGGAGTTATATATTAGATAATGTATAAATAACAAATAATCCTATTTACTAACTTACGTATTCGGTGACGTATAGCAGCACTATTTTAATCTTTATACATAATGCACGTGAAGAAACTAAGTATAAAATATACCTATAGGCAATAATTTTAATATAATTAATGTGAAGAAGATATTTTAGATAGAGTGTACATGAGAAGTATGTTTCCAAATTCGTAGGTATTTCCAAATTTTACGGTCCGCGCAAACGGGCCACCGATCACAGCCATAGGTGACCAGCCACAGAATCGAACAGAATAAGACAAAGTCACAGTAAACATTAAAACCTTCAACTGGTCAATCGTAAAAGGCACTTTTAGCAAGTCCTTATAAACCAGCGTTACCACACAAATTATCACACCATTCCATTCATAGCAAACCACACAGAACATTCCAGAACATTTATTTCCCGCCACATCTCTGATAAGTGCAAAAGTTAATAAAACGATTTCGACGCCATGTCGCATGTGTGCGCACGAAAATGCCTAATTAACAAGTGTCAAGTGGTGCCCTCAATGTATTGTGTTACGGCTGCCCTCAAATCTTTGGCAATATGCTTGGGAATAAAAGTAAAAAATGTTAAAGTCACACATAATAATTGTAATTAAATATCATCTTGGCAATTTTACAAACAAAAATATACCGGCCGAATTGATAACCTCCTCCTCTTTTTGAAGTCGGTTAAAAAATCGCAAGTGCGTTCGCTATTTCAATCTTTTCAAAGTAGGTAAATACTTAAGAAATTGAAATTTGAGTAAGTACATATACAGTATGTTTGCATCTTGCTAAGGACAAACGGACAAAAATATTACCTAAATCATGCATAAACTCACAAATTTTTGAATACTTTAATAATAAATCCGACAGTAGCACCACATACCTAACAATACAAAATATAACTGATATGTTTATTATTTCACGCAAAACAACTGAACTGGTTTAAATTTAACAAACAAAATATGCAATTAGATAACTAACTAGACAAAATATTCAGTTACTTACATTATGATCTAAAATAATATCCAACTTGTACGATTTGCTTTCAAAAACCACCTTTCTGAGTAGCGTAAATCCTAAATCCTCTTCAGGACGTAGTATTTCAACGCATGTTATTACTATATCTTAGAATACAGGATGCGTCTGTTTAAAGCTCGCTCGCTCCAAATCCTACGGGATGAACTATTTTGACCTAGTTCAGTAAAAAGGAAGTAAATTACGCGTATGTGCGTGTATTCGAACTTATTTAGAGCGGGACATTAATTGTGAAAGCTTGGTCACGTACCTATATGGATATTAATTTAAAGCCAATAGGAAAAATAAGCATTCTATTGGATAAAGAATTTTCACAATCAACTCTCTTTCAATACTGCCAGGATAGATAGTATGAAAATAATATGAAGAGAAACCATAACTAGGTAACTATGTGAAGAATGTATTTGAATATCTATATACATATTTAAACAGTTTCTCAGAATTTTATCATACAGTTTAAGTGGAATTCGCTTTAATTATACCAAACATACCGTTTAATTACCACATAAGTCATCATGACAAATAAAATTTATAGATATTCATTTTATTACTAAAGCTGGAAAATTATAAGGAAGGAGCTTATTAAATCACACGTAAATTACAAAATTAAGCGTATTAAAATGTCCCTTGTTATTATTTATGGATATTGTTAACCTACTCCCTTCTTAATACCTACTTCCCTACTTTCCCTATTCGGGATTTAGTACTCCATACGACATAAAATATGATAGTACAAGTACTCTCCAATACATTTTTATATCAATGCTTGTCCAATCTATTCAATACATCGACTTAACGACAAACGTACGAATCAAATTTGAATTCCTGTAAATTCCTTACAAATCCAACCTACATTATCCCACAGCACCGTCACAACAAAACAACATCTCAATCTATACGGGAACTACAAAACCGCAGACGCACGTAAAACTCTAAGAATTGGCCACTGAAGCAAATTCCATTGTTACACTAATTACCGCTTGTTACGGTCCGCCCACACTGTGTTGTAATGTCTACTACACTATACACGTTCATTGAATAAATAGGAGCACGTGTGAAGCTATGGTTTTTATTATTTGATTATGTAATTAAGATATGTGTTAACGAATTTAGTTTAACTAGTATTTAAAAATGTTTAGACATTCGTCTAATACTAATGTTAGTTTCTTCCGTTTTAAGGTTTGAAGAAAGACATTAAGTTCACCCATAATTATTTTATTAATTTGTGTAAACGTATAATCCAACTGTTTACTTTATAAGTAAAATAATATATTAAGCTTGTTAGATAAAACGAGTATTGTATAACGAACAAGAAATTTTTGGGGCCAACGCGTAAACAGCCTCAGTAATACTTTTATAAAGCTTAAAGTAAACCAATCGTGCGAACACTGTTACACCCAAACGGGGACACACCTTAACAATGCAGCTAATTGTTACAACCGACCGCAACGACCAATCGCAACAATCACGTCACAGAAATATCACCTCTATTCTCACCACTGACAATCCAAAGTGGCTTGCACACATTTCGCACATAATCCTTGTTGTGGTCAATAAATAATCATACGTTCGATACGACTAGACGTGAAGTTCTTGACCCCATGCATCCCCAGCTTGCCCGCACTATCTTAAACTAAATATACATTACAAGATGAATCACAGAAAGCAGGCGTTTTTGCAGTAAAACTTCTTAAGGCCCATTGAGAGTAAAATTTCAAGGTCGCGTCATGGAAATACTTTATGGAGTAAGGCGACAATTTAGGTAAGTATTTGAATCTTGCCAGAGAAGTTTCACTTCTGACACATGTGCTCGGTACACACGCTCTTTTTTAACTGACTGTGCCAAAGAGGGCCATTTAAGTATAATTTTATGGGTTAAATTTATTGCAAGGGGCTGAACTGAATGGATGGAAAGAAAACGGACAAATGTAACAAATGGTAAAACGTAAATCTAGAAAATCCGCTTTCTTTCCCTTCCCCAATTCAAGACATTCATTTCACCCCTTAAAATCTTATCCAAAGTCTGATGTATGAAAGTAGACGTTAAGCAAAATTTTCCTTCCTCTTATTGACTTTCGAAAAGGAAAGTCAATGGAAATTCCAGGTTTTTAAACCAATCAAAATTAAACATGCAGACTGCGGTCACATATTTACGGTTGGTACTTTTCCCCTAACATTAAATTTGCATTATGTGATGATGTTCCCTATATTATCATGCAAAACCACACATAAATAAATCAGTTTCCCTCATTTCAGCATGATATACAATAACTAAAACGAAACATTATATTATATTCTATAGATCATAGCATATAATATAAATGCTTTGAAGCTTTCAATAGATTTTGCTTTGATTATGTATGGGACAAATTCTCAATTCCTTCTTTAAAAGAGTTGTTTGAACTGGGATAGCTTGTGGGATTCCCAATGACTGGTCTAACCATATCGAGACAAACGAGCCGGTGCATAAATTAACGCAAAATCGTATGGAATGCACTGAGGAATATGAACAATATTGGAACATACATTACAATACTTTTAAAGAATTATATATTTAGACTAGCTGTTGCCCGCAGCTTCGCCTGCGTGGAAAAGATAAATAAACATGATACAAATTTTTATCCCCTTGCGGGTAGAATTGATCAAAATCCTTTCTTAGGGGACGCCTCCATCCTAATCTATAATCTACCTGCATGCCAAATTTCAGCCCGATCCGTCCAGTGGTTTGGGCTGTGCGTTGATAGATCACTATATCAGTCACCTTTGAGTTTTATATATATAGATATTATGCAGCATAGTTATACCTACATTTATCTTTATATTTTGTGAATTTATCAGTAAACTCAATGACGAGTAAAAGCTAAAATCGTTTAATTTTCTTCGAGTACCTACAGATAGTTCGAATCCTGAAAAAATCATATGTTACCTACTGACTTCCTGATCTTTTTAGACTTCTTTCTTTTGTATCTTTCCATACAAAGAGATTCAAGGCAATTCTTCCAGAACATTTATTATTTAAACTAGGTTTAATTATTTAGTGAACTCTCCAAAATTATTGATCAGGAAACATCCATATCAAATTACCTTATTGTCATTTCAAGGCTTCACGCATCACTTTCGAAACACCGGAGGCAGTTTCTTTTGTATTATAATTGGTTCACTTTCCACTTATCGAGCGACTTTCTTCACTTAACGACAAAAAACTATTATTACGGCTTGTGCTGTTAACTCAGTCAATGGCAGCTAATGTTCAGCAATCAAATACTAATACATATTGAAACCTAGTACTTATATGATACGCTTGACTTGCATTATATTACAGTTAAATATCGGCCTCTGTATAACATCAAAAAATATTCTTAGTATTTATTTGATCAATAATATGTAATTTGATGAAACAATATCTTTGATGTTTAGTTTTATAACATTCAAATGCTTTATAAATGAGAAATTTTTAAACAATAGAAAAAATTCCATCACTAGGATTCGAACTCGCGTCTTTCTGCCATTCCAGAGCAACGCGACGCGGACGCCTAGTCTCTCGGCCACCCATGATACCGCCAGAGCATTCAAAATTCTTCTACTCTTTCGGTTTAATTTCTCAACAACATCTCTATCCACTACCTACTTATGCTTTTGCGGAATTATATTATTTAAGAAGCCTCATATCATATCAAGGACATGTGACAAATCTTACGAGGATATCCGGTATGCCGCCATTAAGATAATCTTTATCTCATATGTACATACAGGATTGTGCAAATACAATCCGAAGCACACTAGCTGTGTGTATTTTATAAACTAAACACTTCAGTTTACTAGAAAGACCTACCTACATTTTGAATTCTAACACCTCTTGAGATCTTCGATATAGGGCTAAGCAAATTTATGTTCATCAAGTTTTTCCTACCTACTTTGAATTGTCGATTAAGTCTACATTATTGAAATAATATAAATTATAATTTTGAGGGTAGGTACACAATTAAAGTCCCGTCTTCATCCACCAGATCTTAGTTTTTCTCACTATAACTATTAAGTAGGTAACCATCACAGACAGAGCAATCTTCATGAAGTATGATTGCAAATGTCGACAATAAAAAAACATCTTCCTCTAGTCAAGTAACAACTCAATAAACGCAATTGTTACTATGATACTATACAATTCAATCATACAGTACCTATTGGATAAATTGGTCTTCGTTTTATGCTAGTATCTTGCAATAAATTATATTTTCAAATCACCAGACTTATTACATAACTAGTTTTAATTATTGTTATAGAAAGTGATGAATATAGAGCATTACTTATTCATTCAGTAATTTAATTTTACACCAAAACATGATTCTCCTTTAAAATTATACGTACTCAATAGTTGCATATTTTTTTAAGAAAATAACCAAAAATATAAATAATTTGGAAAATCCAAAAGTGCACGCCTCATAATTTTTTTTTAATAAATATTTATTAATTATTATTTTTGTTTATTTAATAACAATTAAACCACATCGAATCAGACCCTGAAAAATGAAAGGGTTCTATTCCTGAGCATACTCAAGCGTAAGAGAAAAAAAAAGACTCGATTAGTAAAGTATTTCGGTCGCTATCGTGTTAACAAGAAAAAGGATCCGCACATACAGACACACGGACGTCCAAGACAGAACTTTTTTAAACTGTTTTTTAACTAGTTTAAATAACAAAAAAATGACATCAAAAATATCATGAATGTTAAAAATAGTGTTTTTTCTTAATATGTGTGTGTATGTATTATCTTACAAGTGCAATGTATGATACATAAAGACATTTTAAGTTTGAAAAATCAGATGTTTTGCGCGAAGTGACAGTAGTACCCACCTCAACGCTTCGCTTATGAGGCGTGCAATAAGTGTAGAACGCTAAATGCATCTACAGACGCTCCGATTTGGTTGGTGCCAACCATCCGACCACGACCAAATCGGAAAGTGTAGAGAGCGGTCGGTCCGACATAATTATTATTAATATTGGTTTGACGTGGTCGGATGCGCCAGCAATACCGACCAAACCAACTTCCTATCCGATCCAACCAAATTGGAACGTGTGGAAGCTTTGTTCCTACCAAATCGGCTCATTCCATAGAGTAATATAGGTAATTGGCTCATTCACATTTGCAACGCCGCCGGTGTAGGACGTCAACATGAACGCCGAGGGAGTTACGGTCACCGAACGTGACATACTTATTAATAAAATTACTGGAACTATATAAAGACTTTCCCTGTTTGTGGGACATAAGTAACAAATAGAGATGCCAGAAATCAAGCGTATTTTAATATGTTAGAAGTATTAAAAAAATTGACAGTGCGGCTACATTAAAAACCTTAAAAAATAAGTTATAAGAGCCGCATATGACTGTAATTTTCTCTATTTCTATAGTAGAATTTAGCCCATTCTCTTCGTACTATGGTCAACTGACATATTACTCTATGGTCAACTGACAGTTGGAAGGCCAACCGTCGGACAATCTGTAGCAATGTTGGAATGGTTGCCATGTCGGTTCCAATATGGTTGGCACCAACCAAATCGGAGCGTCTGTAGATGCTTTAAAGCGAACGCTTCGCGCATGTCAGTACAAAAAATAAGTAATAAGCTCCAATTTAAAATCGATTGAAACGAAAGTTACACATTTACGCAACCTTCACTACATCGTAATGGTAGTCGAAACACTAAACCACAGACATAAAAATATCAAATCAAACAATCCAGAAAATCATTTAACCGTTACTGTGACAAATACTTTATAGACCAATAAAATGATCTTCATTTATTGTTTGAAGCATCGTAAAAAACACGTGTGTTATTGTATACCAAAATAAACAAAATAATTTAAATAATTCTTGGTCCTATCCAAATATATTGGTCCCTTTGTATAAACATAGTCCCTTTTGTATGGCGGAAAAAATCATATGATGTAATATTTGTTTATTTTCTTTACAGATAAATATGGCGCCTAATTGGTGTATTGTAGTTCTCGCGGTAGAAAATTTATTTTTTTCGATCAGTTAAACAGATGTATGCATAATGCATCTGCCCCTTACTCCACCAGGGGGGACACAGGAATTCACTTTACTCGGTTTCACACATAAATACCCACAAGATTGTTTCTACTAATTCATTATTATAACACGTAGTTCAGTCGAAGTTAGAAACACCTCACATTAAATTCACGAGCATAAAAACATATTTGCATCCTCAATAACGGTTCCTCAATACGAAGCAATCATCTCTCCATGCATCTGCCCGCATATTTTTTGTCCCTTTTGCCCTTGCACCAAACGGAGTTCAGTTACAATACCATATGTTCGAGATTATAAATAAACGAACGGGATTCAAAATATTTATAATCGCACAAACAAATTGCATTAACCTTCAACGATCGATTGTTGTTGTTTGTATGTTTGAAATTCTAATGACGAAAATTAATAGATCCTATGAAATGGTTTTAGTTGTTTAATTGTTTATAATTTCAATTTATGGTTCTTCAATTGTTTATATTTAATTGAGTGGAAATGCATTTACGATGCCTGCGCAAGCATTCCATTATTTAAATGTATATTAATTATTACATACATAGTGTGGACATTAATTAACATAATTATATTGAGATTTTTAAGTTAAATATCCATATCAGTCACAAAATAAGAAAATAATAACAAAACCTTAAACGTGGTTGTTGGTATCCCCGAAAGTTTTAAGTATGGCAATCTTTTTTGTACTTTTATATCCGCTGCTTAGAATAATTACACAAATTATTCTAAGGTCCGCTGTTTAAAAAGTGCTCCGGGTTTTTATAGTTTTACACCAACTTCCTTACACGAATTAACAGTGGTTCTTAAATAAAAATCCATACTAATATTATAAATGCGAAAGTAACTCTGTATGTCTGTCTGTTACTCAATCACGCCTAAACTACTGAACCAATTTGCATGAAATTTGGTATGGAGATATTTTGATACCCGAGAAAGGACATAGGCTACCTTTTATTGCGAAATATGTACCACGGGCGAAGCCGGGGCGGACCTCTAATAATAATAATAATAAAAGGGCGTAGGGATGTGACGACCCCATCGCCCACGGTTGGAATATCTATTGTTTATGTGACAATAGATATTCCACCCGTGCAATCAGTCAACCCGCAGGACACCTTGTGGCGGGGTGTCGGGGAGTAGCGACCCCGCGGGAACCGAGTGCTCCCGGGGGAGGCCCCTGTCTTCATCTCCGGCTCGCCTTCACCGGCCGGTCGGAGTGAAGCCTGACGAGGACAGGACCCCCACCTCTGGCTTGCCTTAACCGGCCGGCCAGAGTGGAGTCGCGAGAGCTTTTAGCTCGAAGGGTGGATGCGAAGCGTAAGTGGCGAGTGGGCACGTGATGCTGGACCCTCAGGGAGCGCGTGATCGTAGTTTAAAGTCCAGGGACGCCTCTCCACCCTTAGCTGCTCACAATATGTTGCCCCCTTGTCGCACTTTTGCAGTGACTTATTTCGGGGGCCCATACAGTGAGAGGGCGAGTCACCACCTGCCAACATATTTTTACTTTATTTTAGTAGAAAGGCAGGTGCCATAGTTTCCAATAGTTCCCAAATACCGGCCCATTTAACATCCCACTCCATAGCCCAGTTTATTTTGTTTTCCATATCTCGAAATAGTCCTACATCGGCCGCGGACTGCCTAGGACTGTATCTCTATAGTGCAGTCATGGGCAGGCTGCGGCTGGTGTCCCACAACACAGTAAAGTTCTCTATAGGGCCTCTGCGTGTTGGATCCGTGTCCCCACGTAAGCCTTCCAAAGGACCGGGTACCTTCCTTATGATGGTACCCGAGTATTATGGATGAGATACACATAATAATAATAATAAAGCCTTCTTTATTCCATAACTCAAATTTTTTACATTTCAAATGGTGTTAGTATTATTAGTAGGTATTTATTATTATGCTAGTTAGTAAGTGTTAGTTTTATTGTATATTTAGTTGAGGTATGGATCTCGTTTGAGTAAAGGCCTCCTCCATTTTCTTCCAAAGATTTCTGTCTTTTCCCTTATAAATCCAATTTTTCCCCGCGACCCCTATAAAATCATCAGACCACCTTTTGAATGGACGTCCAACATTCCTTTTGCCCCATACTGGTCCCTTCCATCTGGTAGTAAGCAGTGTCCACCTTTTGTCAGTGTAGCGCGAAATGTGACCTGCCCATTGCCACTTAAACTTCAAGGCATGGGTAAGTGCATCTAAAATTTTTGTTTTTTGGCGTATTGTTGTGTTACTTATTTTGTTCCTAATGTTTATATTTAAGATACTTCTCTCCATTGCCCTTTGTGTTGTATTTATTCTTTGCTTAACTTTATTGGTGTAGGTCCATGTTTGACAACCATACAGTAGACTTGGCAAGATACATGTATCCATTACCGTTCTCTTCATCTTCATACTGTAGTTTCCTTTTAGTATTTCTTTATGTGACCAAAACTTTTTCCATGCAATATTTATTCTTCTTTCTACCTCTTCTTCGTTATTGTTTCTATTGAATGATATTTGTTTTCCTAAATATATGTAATTATTGACGTATTCTATTGTGCCTCCATTTATGTTGATAGGTATTTTAATGCTATTGGTAATGATTTTTGTCTTACTTCTATTCAACTGTAAGCCTACTTTGCCACTTTCTTTATCAAGCTCCCGGAGCATTTCTTGTAATTGTTTGGCTGTTTCAGAAAATAATATGATGTCGTCTGCAAACCTGAGATGCGTCAAGCGTCGTCCATCAATATTAATACCATATTTTGCCCACTGTAAGTTAGAAAATATACTTTCCAGCACAGCTATGAAAAGTTTAGGCGACAAAGGATCGCCTTGTCTAACTCCCCTTTCTATTCTAATAGGATCACCTCTTCTTTCTAGTTTTACCTTACTGGTACTGTTGGAGTAGATGCATTTTATAATATTAATGTATTTGTCTTCCACGTTTGATGTTCTTAGTGCGTTCCATATTGAATTGTGGCTAATGCTGTCGAAGGCTTTACTATAATCGATGCAGGCTATATAAAGAGGCATATTATATTCTTCGTATTTTTGGATTAGTTGTTCCACTGTATGAATATGGTCGATTGTACTAAAACCTGAACAGAAACCCGCCTGTTCCACCGGTTGCGTGAGGTTAATTTTATTAGCAATTCGATTTAATATAATAGAAGAGAAGAGCTTGTATGCACTAGGTAGAAGGCTGATGGGTCTGTAGTTACTCAATTCTAGCGGGTTCCCCTTTTTATATATCAAAACTATGTCAGATGAGCACCATTGTTTCGGTATTGTTTCCGTATCTAGTATCATATTAAATAGTTTTGTTAGGTGTTTCAGTAAGAAAGGAGCTCCTAATTTAAGAGATTCATTCGTCAATCCATCAGGTCCAGGGCTCTTCTCGTTTTTAAGTTTTTTTATTTGTGAGTATACTTCTCCTTCTCTTATTGGTTCAATTGAATATTTGTCTTCGCTATTGTGTCCATAGTATTGTATCTCCTTCCCTTTTTTGCTGTATAATTCTCTGTAAAATTCTGTCGCATGGTCTATCACGTCTTTTCTTGTCTTGGTTTCATTTGTTTCGTATTTTAGTTTTTGTATCCATTTCTTTTGAAGGGTCAATTCTTTATAAGCTCTTTTAGCGCTTCTATTCGTATTTAGATTCCTTGTTATTATTTCTTCTCTATGTTTATTGTAGTCAAGTTTGATTGATTTATTCGTGGTTTTAAATAGTTGGGTAAGTTCTTTTTTCTGTTGTTTGGTTTTATTTTTAGAAAGTATCAATTCCGAGCGTTTTTTAATTAGGTTTATGGTATGGTCACTTAGTATTCTATTCTTTTTCTTTTCAATCTTAGGGTCACTTTGTAGGCTATCTTTTATGTGTTTTTCCAATGAATTGTAATATATTTGAACGTTTTTAATTAAGTTTGTGTCTTTTAAATTGTCTTTCAGGTTGTTGGTGTATATTTTAATTTCATTTTCGGTTTTTAGGTTTGTTGTAGAGTTTTTGAAGTTTCTCCTACTTTTCGTTCTAGGATACATGGTGAGTGTTGCTCTTAATAACCTATGGTCAGAAGCAAAGCTGATTTGGTTAAGAATTTCGATGTTGCTGATCATATGCGGTTGGTTGGTCATAATAAAATCGATCTCGTTTTTAACTTTTTGATTAGGTGACATCCATGTCCATTTTCTATTTTGTTTTTTCTTGAAAAATGTGTTCATGATACATAGTTGATGTTCAATGGCATAATCTATTAATTGTTGTCCCCTTTGGTTGCGTTGCCCATAACCATACCTTCCCATGCACAAACTTTCTTCTGACTTAGGATGGCCGATTTTTGCATTGAAGTCTCCCATTACTATGAGATTATTACCAGCCAGAAGATGTGCTTTCTCCATGTCGTTGTAGAATGTTTGGACTTCTTCCTCTTGGGACGTCTCCGTAGGAGCATATGCCTGGATTATAGAGATGGTGACCTGTTCTAGCTTTAGCTGTAGCAAAGCTACCCTTTCAGAGATTCCAGTGAAATCGTGTATATTTTCTTTAAATTTTTTATTTAGCAGAAATCCAACACCATGAAGGCCTTTCGTTTCACCAATGTAACATAAAATGTAATCATCATACTCTTCTATATTACAACCGAGCCTTCTCACTTCAGACAGTCCTAATATGTCAAATTTTATGTTTTCAAGTGCGTATGTTAGTTGAATATATCTCTCGGTGGATGAAAGGGATCTCACATTAAATGTTCCAATTTTTATGGCGTTTTTATTGTCCATCTTTGTATATGTATTCCAATATTTGTGCTTTGTAATAGAATTGTTTGTTGGAGGGTAGTGGTCTAATTCCCCTCGATGACCAGTCGGCTTGGGGAATGGTTCTTTGTTTGTATTATTGCGTTTAGTTTTTGTAGTTGTCTCTTTCCGGTGGCTGATATATGTATGTCATTGTCTCTGATCGCTGGGTTTGTGTATGGAGGAGAGAGAGCTGCTTCTACCTCTCATTAAATCAAACGCATTTGCTCTGCAAGTTTTAGATGGTGCATGTTGTTTCCGTGGTTGCTGCGAGGTTTCAGGTGTTATTGATAAGTCTCGTTTTCGCTTCTCGTTGTTTAATGGTTTTTCTTTTATAATTAATTTGTCGTAATCTAGCACCGCGAAATTCCCCTTCTTTCTTTCTTCTAGCATTTTCTCTCTTAATTCTTTTCTTTTAATTTGTACTTCCTTGGGATAGTCTTCAGAGATATAGACGTTTCTAAATTTCTTCTTATTTTTTAATATTTCTCCTTTTTTCCAACTATTAACAAATGATATAAGAACTGGTCTGGCCCTATCGTTGCTGTTTAATTTTTTACCAATTCGACGTATTTCATTGATGTCTTTAATATCCAAAGAAATCTTTAAATCAGTGCTAATTGTTTTTGTTGTCGCTTGCAAGAGTTCCATGGTAGATTCTTCAGATTCTTCTAACCCATATAGAATTAAATTGTTATATCTTCGATTTTTTTCTAAAATTGTAATTTTTTTCTTCAGTTCTTGGTTTTCTAACTTTAAATCTTCGACTTCACGTGATAGTGGGGCCAGCTTTTCATCCATTCTCGAAATTATGTCTTCAGTCTGTTTAGTCATTTCTATCTTCATACGTTCAAAGAATATCTCCATGTTTTCCATAATATTAGACTTTTATTTGGGTTGGCAACACTAATTTGAAGTTGGCAACACTAATTTGAGGTTGGCAACACTGGTTTAGGGTTGGCAACACTGGTTTGGAGATGGCAATGATGACTCTGATTGTCTATGTTCACAATTTGATTTGACATATGATACTTGACAGAATTTCTAACCTTTGTTGTTGATGAAGTTGGCGAAATATTTTATTATTATTCAATTCACAAGTCCACATTTAATCACTTTCCGCTCGCTGATCGATGATATCAATCTTGAGATAACTTTTCGACCGATTTAGGTGGAAATGATCGTGAGTTTTATTTTTAAATTAAGAGCAACAATGACAGGTGTTAACTGGTTGACGTTCGCACCGGAAAAAAAAAAAAAAAAAAAAAAAAAAAAAAAAAAAAAGGGGCGGACCTCTAGTATGCAATAATTATCACACGACAATTGTCTTTTACATTATCAAAAAGGCACAAGCGTATCATATACCTCGCTTATTAAAAACTAGTACAAAGATATAAATCCAACATAAACTAGAAATATTCCCAATGCACTTTTGACATGCGCATACGCAGACGCGCACGCAAGAACTCTATTTTTATCCCCGATGTCCCGACATCCACACAATGAACGTATCCAAACTGTTTGTGTGAGCTTTTAACCGATTTTCTGGTAATTATGTGTGTTTTAATTGCTTTTTTACCGTTATATTAGGAAGTTGTACGCGTTATATATATACATATTATGGGTAGTATACAGTGGCTATGAAAGCACAGATTACTGAATAGTTACTAAGTAAATAAAAAGCACAAAACTAGGTCAGAACATGTAGAAAATAACAGCACAAAAGTGTTATTTCTAGCTTTTATAACATTGAAAAATAGGTTAAGTAAGAGTCAGACCTTTTAGGTATGGAACCCTAAATTTTTTGTTCTTAGTTCCGTACTCGGTACTGTAAAGCACGACTCTTTTCCTAGAACGACATAGTATAGAGCGTCGACAAAGACAACGTATTCCATATCTATCTATCTTGAATATATTATATTTATATTTCAACACATAGGTATACCTATAGTAAGAATAATAATTTGTTAACATAACATCTTGATATAAAGTAATCTTAACGATCATAATGAACATAACCATAATAAATTAAAGTTAAGTAAAAAATAATCGTCATAGTTCGACAAACAACCACATTTACTCACACACGACAAAGGCCCAGTAATTGTTACAATGATAGTGTCGACCATTGATAAATAAATCATGCCATTACGATTAACATTCACACACACAAGGTCAACATTATTCTCCTTATAGGCGAACTGCCATTCACTGTTCGAAAAGGACTAAGTAATATATTAACAACATACACTATAGTCTATATATATATAGTCTATACCAATCGAGTACTCGCTTTAATTTTAAGCAAAGCTTTCACGCTATATAATTTAAATTCGATCCCTTTATGGCTTATGTTAAGATAACGTAGTCGGCAAATCTTGTCTTATTTCATTGTCCAACTAAAATATTACAAGCTGAAGAGTTTGATTGCTTGAATGCGCTAACCTCAGGAACTACAGGTCCGTATTGAAAAATTAGAATTTAAAAGTATCATCACACAAAGACTAATAGGACTGAAGCACCCGGGCAAATCCGCGGGGCACAGCTAGTTCTGCTTATAATCGAACTGTCATTCACTGTTCGAAAGGAGAAATCTATTAACAACTTAGGCACCTGTTACACAAAGTATCGTGATTCGTCATTTCCGTGTGTATTGATAGACGTCTGCTTTTATTGATGGATTGAATTACATTCATCAGTACGCTAGTTATACCAGTATTATTATATATTCTGTAGTTATACGTTCAATAAATACTGCGATACACTAGTATTTACTATACACCGTGAATTCTTTAGGGTGTAACAGGTGCGTTCTCTATCATTCGGGCATTATTTACATGCTTTATTTTATTAGCATAAAATAATTCGGGATGGAGACGCGACCAAATAATAAAAAGATAGTAAAAGACCTTACCTTTTTTCATTATGTTGAAGATATTTTATAACGGTACACGAGTGTTTCAAAAGCATAGCACAGCAACGACCTTAACATATTAGCGATGAGATTATTTGATCAATATCATGTACTTGTCATGCAGTTAATTTTCCTCATTTCTCATTCATTACTATTATTCTATCAAAAGCTGATAAGCTGTAAGTTATAAACTAACAACAAAAGGTATCAAGAGATAAATCTTAATGTGACCCAAAAACCAAAAGCCTTATGAACACATACTTAAGACATCAAATGGAAACACAATTCAAACAACGTTTTGCACTTTGAAAAGAAACTTTTTAAAACTAGACCGTGACCACGTGACATTCTGTAATCTACACCAGCCAAATACATAGTCTATAGTAGAGCCATTTTAATAGGCAACATTTGACGGCTATAGTTTGTTTGTATAAGGGCCGATTTTTCAATGCTTGGATAAAACTTATCCATCCAATAAAGTATTACACGATAATATTAAAATGTAACGTAAACTGTCAAATACGGGAAATTAGAATGCGTTTTTAAAATGGTAGTTTTATACATTATTCGACGAATAAGTTTTATCCAAGCATTGAAAAATCGGCCCTTAATCTTTCAAATTAAATGCTACAGTTATTGTTTTGATTTAAATACAATAATGACATAAGGATTTAAATTGCATGATAAATGCTATGTGCTAAAAATTTAAAAATGACTTAATTCAGCAATTAACTAAACATTGTAAAATATCAGCATTAAAAAGATATAAGTGAACGCATTTCTTGTAAGTTATTATATTCCAACCCGACAGACTTCAACATAAAATTGATTAGAAGGCAAAATTATTTATTCCGTATATTCTAGCGATTATTTGCGATTTTACCATTATATCATACGTCGGAAGTAACAACACAATAATTAGATTAATTAACGCAGCATACCGATTTTTTGTTCCTAATTAGAACTAATTCAACAGTTTATACGCCATGTTTATTATAAACTAGCTGTGTCCCGCGGTTTTATCCGCATTGCTCCGCATCTATTGCTCTTAGTGTGATGATGCATAGCATATAGCTTTCCTCGATAAATGGACTATCTAACAGTGAAATAATTTTTAAAATCGGATGCGTGGTTCCCAAGATATCCGCGTTCACACAAAAATTCTTCATCTTTATAATATTAGGTATAGTAGTAATAAGTAAGAGCATGTTTATTACAAAACATATAATATTATAGACTGGATCAATAATCATAAATAATATTTAAATTGATGACTAGGCATTTAGTATAATTTAAATTGTTTATAAACGACGAGCTGCGCCTGTGCATCGCTATGTCGTGACTCGTGGCCCATTTTCGATCAACTGTAACTGTATCGAATATCGCGCCAAAACTATTGCAAAATACTTTCCATTATTACGGTCATTATTTTTATAATTTTAGGATATTACTACTGTTTATATTGTT
The DNA here is from genome assembly GCA_907164685.1 of Colias eurytheme. Classification (NCBI taxonomy): domain Eukaryota; kingdom Metazoa; phylum Arthropoda; class Insecta; order Lepidoptera; family Pieridae; genus Colias; species Colias eurytheme. Next base: position 16,897 of record CAJQZN010035350.1, on the reverse strand, counting down.
AATGACTGTGCTTTGGAAATAACCTTAATAACTTAAACATAAATAATAATATTATCTTCGTATTTCTTATGTTCATGTAAGTAATTGCTGAACACAACTTGTAAATCTGCATAATTCACACCTATTTTGTAATTAGAACTAGTTTCATAAATATGTTTATATATATAACCCACTTTTTTAAAAGTTCCACAAAATCAGTGCAGTCAAATAGACGGTCACATAGAAATAGTACCTATCTCCGAGCTCGTATTTCTACCGTACAAATTATGAATGTGTAAATTGAATGTCATCTAATAGGCCCTCTTCACGCTAGGCAGCGTTGGGCGAGTAGATACAATCACGATAGTATAGACTATAGACGTAGACGGCATAATATTATGTCTATGATCGGCCGTCATAGCACATGTTTATTCATTTGTTGTGCTAACGCTGCCCAAAGAGGGCCCATACTATCTTTACTTCAAACAGGATTGAATCTAGACCGGGAGCTACGCATCAACAAACGTCCAAACACTTACCCTCACTAATTGCTTTTTACGCAACTGTATGCTATTTATAATTGGGATACGGAAGGCCCTATGTGGGTCATATTCACTTGCCAACAGGCGCCATAAACACGAACAATGAACGTAAGTGTAAACATAACACTGGTGCGATATTTCGATTTTTGCGGTGCTATTTGTAGCGATTTTTTTAAAATATTTGTTCATGTTATAGTAAATGTTTATATGACGTATTCGATCTTATCTAAATTATACACATTATAGTTAGAAATTTTTATTTCCTACTGTATATCGCAATGGTGGAGTTTATAACATGCCAAGAACCTACAAAATTTTAAACAATTTTGTCTGGGATCTAAATGCATTATCAATTATCATATTTTTTTATTAACTACATCATATTATAAGTTTTAATGTTATCAACCACTAATAAGATATCTACTAGATAAAAACGATTTCATTTGAAAAATGCTTGTATTAATAAGACGATCTAACAAAGAAATACATACAAAACTACGCCTACAAATACATGATATTATACATAAAACATCTAATCGTTTCAAATAAACTAAACCGCTTACACTAGCACCACACAATCTAATAAACTATTAAGCTATACATGGGCCTGCCTATATAATTATGTAAGAACTCGTCTCGATTCGAGGCTGTGTCAATGCCATACATCTGTTTCGGACGAAGGCGTGTTCCGAACGTTTTTATTGATGACGTGTGTCGTATTTTCAATTCTTAGGTTTTAAATGATTACAAATACCTTCTAGATTATCGATAGTCATACTAAATTTAAATGTATTGAGGAGGGTCACGTTTTAAATCCCTCTATAGTGTATTTATTTAATCATATATTGCACATACAAGAGTAGACATACATAAAGAACACAGAATAAGTGAAATATATGTACAAACGGTGGCCTTATCGCTAGGTAGCGATCTCTTCCAGGCCACCTTCCGGTAAGGAAAAATGTTTAAAGGAGGTGGGTGAGCAAAAAATAAGGCGCTTAGTGTATAAATACGAGCAGTATAAGTATGTACATACTAAGTTACATATGGAGTCATGTTTTGAATCCGTAAATACTAATTTATAGTCAGCAATTGATTACCTGACCGCCTCCTCGGTACAGTGGTTGACGCGTGAGCATAGAACCGAGGGGTCCTGGGTTCGATTCCCGGTGGTGACGAAAAAAAAAATGTCTCGGTCTGGCAGGACACAGAAGGCTGATCACCTACTTGTCCCTAAAGAAAAATCGATCAGTGAAACAGATGTATGAATAATGCATCTGCCCCCTACCCCACTATGGGGACACGGGACTTCACTTTTTTTTTTTTATTGATTACCTACGCGGTGTAGCTTATGCACATTGGAAGTGATCGTTTTCTATACAAAACAACATGTTTTCAATTTAACTTTTCGCAACCAAACTAAAACGTGACCTTGTTCAAGGTTCTATCACAGTTGGTTCTGTGTGATAAAATATATTCTTTGTTGAGTGGTACAAGTTATACCTATTATCCTATATGACTATCGAAACCATTTTAACAATTAGGAAAAAGCATCATTCAGTGAAAAACAAATACTTTTTGTTGAAGTTTAAACTAATAATTTAACTGAGTAAAAATAAATAACCAAAAGAAGCAAAATCTTCTCACTTCCGTCTGCAACATATCGAAACTTCCTTAAACTAAATCATAACAAATACAATAATTTTTGCTAACCTAAACACTCATCATTCAAGCCTAAAATACCAGTGTAAAAATCTAGACCCAAACTAGCCGGAAGGTAAATTGGGTCAACGAACTGTATCGTTTACTTAGATAACGCATAAATCGTCTGTATACAAAACAAACTAGTAATGATTGGTGAAGCCTGGCGTCTAGCCAGACCTAGGTTTTAAGTTGTTGATAATCTTATACTAATATTATAAAGTTTGTGAGGATGGATGTTTTCAGGCAAATACTACTGAACCGATTACAATGAAATTTGGTATGTAGGTACTAGGTAGCTGAAGACCCAGAATAAGACATAGGCTACTTTTTATCCCGGCCGCGGCGCCTCTACAGGAATGGTTAACTATTCGGGTTTATCTTTGTAAACGCGGGCGAAGACGCAGGCGGAAATGTAGTAAACTATAATTTATCCACCATTTAATAAACTACTTTAAGTCGGATTTTTAAATTTATAATATTTATGTTATAACATGACCGCTGCTATATGAAAACATCGTGAGGAAACCGACATGACGAAGAATGAAAAAGTTCGACCACATGTGACATCCGCGAACCAGCACTTGGCCAGCGTAGTGGATTATGGCATGTATCCTCATAGGAGGCCCGTGTCCCAGCAGTGGGAACGTATATGAGCTGATGATAATAATGAATAAGTGAAGTCCCATGTCCCCGGTAGTAGGGTAAGGGCATCATGCATTATACATCTGTTTCACTGATCGATTTTCTTTAGGGACAAGTAGGTGATCAGCCTTCTGTGTCCTACCAGACCAAGACATTTTTTTTTCTTCGTCTCCACCGGGAATCGAACCCAGCACCCCTCGGTGTTACGCTCACCTGTCAACCACTGTACCGAGGAGGCGGTCGTAGTAATAATGAATAAAGTACTGGACAATTTATAAGTCTCTCGCTACCATCATGTCAGCAATCAATTAACTATTGTTATTTATAAGGCTTTTGCCTTCTAGGAAATACGTAACAACATAGGCAATGTAGATAATTCAATCTTGTTACCGTACATTTTTTGTGGTTTCCTGTAGATATTTAAATAATTTAACAGGCGACGGCACTTATCAGAAGTCAGACAAATAATATAGTTACACATTTTAGTTATATTTTGCCATTTTTATCTACAAATATGATAGTTTTCGCCGCAGTTACTATAAATTCTCTTCAGTGGGTGCTAGTTAAAATTTATACAGCCGTAAATTCTCTTAGTGTCTGTTCAGCTAGTTTTAAAGAGGAAATCGAGATACGGGTCACTTCAGATCGCTAATACAAGTTGTTAAAGTCTTGCAACATTACAAGATTATGGCCCTGTTGTTCCTTTGTTTTGAAAGATAAATGTAATGTTAAATATTCATCGATTCTTGGATAATTTTTGATAGTTATTCAAATAGTTACCTAATACCTACTTAATATTACGACTTAAATAAGGTATAAATTATAAAATTTTAACCCAATATTTATTTGTAACGTCACAAGTTCACAACTCACATTCCAAAAATATGTAATTTTTTTCTATAAAAGTAAGAAAGAAAAAAAAGCATATTAAATTGACAACTACCTTCATTTTTTTTGAAGTCGGTTAAATCCGAACAAAGAATACCAGATCTGATTACGAGATACTAAGCGAGCTGAGATGTAAGCGCCCTAGCCCTTAAGGTACAAAAACACATAGTTACCATAATAGGCACCTAGCCATTCCATACTTTGCTAGTACAGACAGCAAATAAAGCCGATCAGAAAAAAAATCAATTCTTTTATATTCAAGACCGCAAATATCCAGAATAATTTATGAAATATATAAATAAAAAGCCTGTAGGTTGTGTGTTTTGTTTGTATCAGAATATAGGTATTGAAAATAATCGACATAGCTTATCATTAAGTTTTATCTATAATGAAAAATATTGTGTTGCTGACGGTACCTTTTATTTATAGCCATAATGAAAATGAACTAGGTTTAAACAAAAAAGGGCACATCGTAGTGTTGTCTAACCATAAGAAGGTTCAAGTCCCTTTGATATTACATAAACGGGACCTTCGCTATCTCACTGATTATAATGAATTTATGGTGAACGAGGAGTTTTTGATTAATTGGTTATTTCCTTTGTTCTATAAGATTCATCTTAACAGTATAGGTATTGAATGTTATTCTATGCAATGTCATTGTAAACCTCTGGTGGAATTTCAAATACTATTAATATGGACACGGTCTATTCAAACATAATTAATTATGGCAAAGCTACTTTTTCCTTCTGTCTCGTAAAAAAAGTTCACATTTATGATACAAAAATATCTCCTTTGGTTCTACTTCTACCACCAAATCTTTCAAATGAATAGCACAGTATCTAAAATAACAAACACGTTTGTTTTTCATTACTCCAGCGCAAACATACACATTCGGTCCAAGACGTAAAAACTAAAAAACCTCTTAAAAGACTCCATTAAAATTTCAATTCAAGCTCGCTGACACATTTACCCCGTGTTCGTAAGCAGCGTGTGAAATAACATACTGGACAGTTTGTCTTTTAATTTCTTCTTATAAATTATTATTCTTTTCATTATTTTTTTTTGACTTGAGTGAGTCAGAAAAAAAGATAAAATAATATCTACTTAAACAGGATGAGGTGGATACGGAATGAAATTTATAAATACATTTAACACGTGTAGCATATAACACACTTAGTTAGAATTAAATATAATAACATAAGTCATAAAGCTGTTTATGACAACTGTTTTAATCTTCATAATACATACCATTGAAGCCATAACTAGGTACAGTAAGAATGCGTAAGTAATTTATTTGTATTTCTTAAATATACTTATGACATGATAAATAATGATACCTACGAGAAAAATGTATATTATATAAAATTTCTACAACCACACCGTAACCCTCTCAATGGATGAAATGAGAGTTCAGATTTTGTATGTAATAAATAAATTAAGACACAAAAAAACCTATTTCACAAGGTACCATGTACTTCGCTATTATAAATAAGTATAATTATAATTTAACCGCCATTACTGCAGCTTTCAGTATAATATAAAATACTTTCCCAAAATCCCGGATAATCCAAACAAATGGTAACACAACACAAGTGAAACATTTCGTAAATCGGCCAATGCGTTTCCGCGCTCATTAGCGCTCCCCATCAGTAGTTGGGATTTTATTCGTGTTTTAATGTAGGTATACAACTATAAATATGTTTAAATGCGATTAACGATGAATGTAAATAAAGATGTTTGGAAAATAGAACGAACGCAAATAAAAAAAAAACTTGTTAATACCATTTTTGAGTGCAAAACTCAGACGCGGACAACTCTTCAATTTTTTTTCATTCTAACTTCTAAGGTTAAAAAGGTTAAAGGTTAAAGGTTTAGACAAAACACTGAAAGTAATTAAAATCAATATCCCAACTTAAACAAAGAAATTCAATCAAAGCAAATCTCAGCATTCACGAAAGCAATAAATAATAAAGATTTAGCACAAGGCTCGGCCAATTTGGACCAAGTGCTGGTCAATTATCACGCGACACTCCCAGCCGCTATTTCGCATTACCGCTAATTAGAATATCGGGAACGCCTTGGCTAAGATATATGGGAATTGATAAGATTTCACCATAAATTAAGCTTTGGTTTGATAGATTTATTAGATGATTCTATGATTTGTTTCCTATGGGAGCATTGTTTGTATTGTGAATCTTGATAGTACCTATTATCGATACTTGAACTTAATTTCCCACAAAACGCATCCATATTTATAGCTAAGGAAATTCCATTAAAACAAACCGCTTACATCTTATAATCTAATCAAATATAATAAATATAAATTGCGGATAACGGTAACACGTGCGAAATATTTTACACGCGACGACACGATATGACGACACGACTGAAACGTGACACGCGATTGAGATGAGGTACGATAAAATAATCTGCAATATCTGTATTATATTTTGAGAATATTTGCGATTTAAATTTTGCTTTTACAGCTTCACTTAACTATTTAAAGACTCTTCTTAGTAGATATGACAAAAAACGATACAACGAGCTTCAAGAAGGACAGACTGAATGCCTAGTCAAGACTAATAAACAGCTTAGTACCAACTAAACTGCAAAGAAAAAAAACTAAAAATAACGGTAAGTACATTACATAGTTACATATCCACAAGAAGAAACGGGATTTCTCATTTTTACGAGACTAGCAAATTAGCAATACCAATGATAAATCTATAGAAATCCATAGATTTTATCATTAAAATCCATTTACCGTTCGATTCATAAGTCTACAATAGTTTCATAATTCACACGACGCGTAAAACATAACAATTATTATTTCAATTGCGAAACCAATACAGCTGGCAGATTGCAATCTATACAGTTGTCGAAGTAGGTGTCGGGGCTGATTCACAACCGACGTGACGATAACGACACGGGTTCAAAGATCCGACAATAACGATCGTAAAATTATTTTACGACCTACCATTGTAAACTTGGATATTTGGGTCAGTTTATTTTCAGTCAATACGGTGTGTAAATAAAACGTAATTTCATGTATAAATAAGACAATTTCCTTGTTTTCCTTGAGATATTTCTTATTTTGGTACGCGCCACGCAATGCAGGAATTCCGGTGCCTGAATAGCCCTATATTTTAATGTGAGTCATGATTTATTCACTATGATCTGTATTGATATACAGATAAACACACAGCTTCTAAAATTGTTTATGAATTGTGGAACTACTGAACCAATTTTAAAGTTCGGTCAATTCTTTTCTAAGATTGAATTTTTTCATATACGCAGACATAAAAAAATCGATTTGAAACAAATTAAACACGCACAATATCCTAACAAACACCATTACAAGGCTTTACAAAAATACAATTTTGAAATTAAAATACAATTTACATGTTATTACTGTTGCGTGTAAACGTCGTAAGGGAATAGCACGAATGTCGAATATGACACGCGATTATCCGGGTCTAGACCAATGAAATTATAATATTAAGTAAATAGGTGTAGGTAGGTTATAAGTGTACCGGGAGTGTCACGTCGAAATGTGGCTAACTAGCCAAATTTTACTGCTATTGTCTCTTTTTCCGCTCACGATAGTTCAACCTCGATAGTGTACCGTTTCAAGATATAATGTTTTGTTGGTAACCTATCTACATCTTTGTTCATATAATAACATAAAACAGAGCGAGCACCCTCGCGAAGCAATTGCTACGCGAAGCAGCTCGGTCAGTGTGGACGTACTTCAGACCTTTTAACCCATTGAGCCCCGAACGGCCAGATCCGGCCGCGACACAATAGATTTTCTATTGTGTCTGTGATTCCGGGGCCTGATGGAATAATACTACCTATATAAACTGAGGTAGAAGCGGCATACGCTTTCAAACACGTTCTGTCTGAAGTCAGCTAATTATCCGGGTTGCGTTTAGTCGGATTACGTTGCTAACTCTTTTCGATTCGGTTTAAATGTATTTGCGAAGCTGCTCGCTATGTGTAGACCCGCCTATTGTATATCCATGTCTAGATATAGGCTGAAACTAGGCAATACAATGTAATGGCACAGTCATGTTACTCAAACCTATCTAGGGCAGAACGATTACTATTTTGTGTGTGTGTGTGTGTGTACAAAGTACAATACCTTTTGGATGAATTCAATTTTCTGTATACCATTTTGCAAAGGCCTATTCAAAGTCGGAACGTTTATACATTTAGCTATAGGTACTTCTACTAACACACAATTATTTGACAAACCTCTAGCTAGGAAGACATACTTTAGGAAAGAAAAGGTTCACGAATAAACCCTAATAGCGGTTAAAAATTATTGTTATAAATATGTAGTAAATTATAAAAAGCCATAACTTTTTGATCTTTTACATAATACAATGTGCCCTTAATTGCAATAATTAAAGTTATCAGCGTCCAATGAAATTCTCCTAGATTTATTATGGGACGTAGAATTATCATATTTTCTTTAATATGTGTATTTCATCCCTTATAAAGCTCACAAACGTTAAAATGTAGGTCACATCCAGTGCAAAATTTGCATTGCACCAAAAACACGCACGCATTGAAATACATTGCACGTGACTCATTCACTAGGAAACTTAAAAAGGTTAAAGACGGCATGCTGTGTACACGGGCACCAGTGACCCGTAAAGTAGGTCGTTGAGACCTTTTCATCTAGTCCTTTATGTCTATGTAAAGCTTTACTTGGGAGTAATGAGGTTAGTTCATTTTGGCTGTGTTTAACTACCCTCAAAATTAACAAGAAAAATATTATTTTATTTTCAGGTTTCATGTACGTGTGTGTAAGTTGACTCACTTCAGTTAATTAGTAGAAATGTTATTTTAATTGTATAAAAGGCAAACATGTTTAAGTCTGGTTTAAATTTTTCTCCTTGATAATATTTCACATTTAATATTCATATCCAATTGAATAAATTCATATTAAGGTCAGAAAAACACGTTGACTGCAGAAGCCAGAAGGCTCGCCAACTTAATGATTTAAATTTCAATTCTAGATTAAAATAAAATTCTAAAGCTTTCGATATCATATATTTTAGTCCATGATAATTAATATTTCGTATTATCATAAATAAAAATAAAAGTCGTACAAATCAGAGTTGTTAAATTCTATCTACATCTCTATGTAATTGTGTATCAAAGCTAACAAAAACACCTCCCATATACCTACATTACAAAATGTATTTGCTACTAGCTGTGCCCGCGACTTCGTCCGCGTGGAATAGTGACTGCATAGTAGTTACTACTTAACACACAATTATTGAGTAAACACGTCTTGAAACACGTACTAATCATATACAACTAAATTATAAGTACATACTTACACATTATTATAAAGTTAAGAAATAAAATAAATAATAACACAAAAGAACTGTTAGTAAAATTTATTACTAAACTGAGCTATAAAACTTAGGTACAGAAGAGTTCAAAATTTCCAGGATGTGGTTATTCACCCGCTCCCATATTCCTTCTACTTTCACAGACTTTCAACTTTTCCCTTTCACCCCTAGTAAATGGCAGAACCGATTTTGATCTAAACCATGTCTAATCATACCTATATATTATGTACATGTCATATCCTTTCGTTTGGTACTCCATTTGGATTATTTATCCCCACTATCACCCCTAAGGTGCCCTATATGTAATAAACAGATTAACCAATTTTGACTAAAAAAAAACATGACTAATTGTAATTCACACGTCATTTGATATGCCGCTTGATTATATTATTTGACCACATTCGATTATTCATTCCCACTTTTACCGCTATAAATCAATAAATGGATGAACCGATTTTGATTAAATATGCCTCATCATACTTCTCACGTCAGGTCATGCCCTTTCATTTGATATGCCACTTGGGTATATTATTTGACAACTTTTATACCTATATCCAATAAATGGATGAACCAATTTTGATAAAATATGTCTTATTGTACTTTACACGTCATGTCTTTCATTAGATAAGTCACTTGAGTATATTTGATAAAATTTATTTATTTATTCCCACTTTTACCCCTATATCAAATAAATGGATGAACCGATTTTGATAACATTGGACTACTTAATTGTTTCTGACAGGTCGTCTTTTTTCATTTGATATATCACTTGGGTATAACAGACAGCATTCGTTTTTCTCATTCCCACTTTTGCCCTACATATACTTATTGGATGAACCGATTTTGATTAAAATATATGCCTCATTATACTTCTCACGTCAGGTCATGCCCTTTCGTTTGATATGCCACTTAGGTATATTTGACAACTTTTATTCCCACTTTTATACCTACATATTATATCCAATAAATGGATGAACCAATTTTGATAAAATATTATGTCTTATTGTACTTTACACGTCATGTCTTTCATTAGATACGTCACTTGAGTATATTTGATAAAATTGTTTTAATTTATTCCCACTTTAACCCCTATATCAAATAAATTGATGAACCGATTTTGATATAATTTGACTTGTTGTTTCTGACAGGTCGTCTTTTTTCATTTGATATATCACTTGGGTATAACAGACAACATTCGTTTTTTTCATTCCCACTTTTACCCCTCTATATCATAAATGGATGAACCGATTTTGATTAAATACCTATGCCTCATTATACTTCTCACGTCAGGTCATGCCCTTTCATTTGATATGCCACTTAGGTATATTTGACAACTTTTATTGCCACTTTTATCCAATAAATGGATGAACCAATTTTGAAAAAATATGTCTTATTGTACTTTACACGTCATGTCTTTCATTAGATACGTCACTTGAGTATATTTGATAAAATTCATTTATTTATTCCCACTTTTACCCCTATATCAAATAAATGGATGAACCGATTTTGATAAAATTTGACTAATTGTTTCTGACATGTCGTCTATTTTCATTTGATATATCACTTGGGTATAACCTACATTAACAACCTACATTAAGAACTAACATTCGTTTTTTTCATTCCCACTTACCCCTATATTATAATATAATAATAAACAACTAATGTAACAAAAAAACGCATCTAATTCGTATTACCCGTTAGCGAGCTACGGTGGCACAGACAGACACGCAATACACACATAGCGGTCATAACACCCCTCTTTTTGCATCGGGGGTTAAAAATATAATACCTACGACATAATTTCAAAGACCTTTTATATAGAAAATTTACCTAGAAGTAACCATAATGCTATTTGTGCAGGTTTTAGACTTATGAGCAAAAATCTAAATAAAGGTCCTTTGACCCCCCCTACTACCCCCTCAGCATAACCACCCCCCCCCACACGCTTGGGGTCTTTCGATATGATCATCTGGACATGTCAAGGAATAACTTTAGCGTATAATTTACGTAATAAAGTAATTCATGTATAGAATGCCTTAGCAAATGTTCGCTGTGATTACTTTAATGGTCATAACTTTTTTATTTATGAACCGATTGACATGAAATAAACACTAAATGTTAAATGAAGCTTACCACAATATATTAGTGAAAATCGCATCTAAATCGGATAAGCCGTTTCTGAGATTAGCGTGTTCAAACATACAGACAAACAGACAAACAGACAAACAGACAAAAATTTTTTTAACAACAGTTTTGGGTTTGGGATCGATTAAGTAATAACCCCTGCTAATTTTTTTTTACATATTTTCATTGTACAGACACCACTTTTCTAGAATTTTATTATATGTATTGATTAAAACAATTACTCCTTCGAACAATACCCACGTGATTGAGAAAGTGATTGTCGCGTGAGTAACACAGTTTGCAGTTTCCTATATCTCACGCAGCTGACGTTGCTTTTACAAATGTTTACGTATTACAACACGATTATAAATATTATACTAGTTATAGCATCTATATAGTTATCCATTCATTGTATGATTAACACGTTTTATTGTATACTTGTGTTAATAACGAAATCAAGTGCTGCGATTTGATCTTGTATTCGAAATACGAGTACAATAATGCTATAACAAATTGTAAATAACTATGTAATTTTACTTGTATTAAAGAGTTTATTTGTTTTATACTACATTAAGTTCGCAATCGAAGAATTATTTTTTTGTTCATTTTAAGAATCTAATGTAAAACATCCAACACTGAATTCTTTATTTCTTTCGTATTTAATATTTATAGCATTCTAATATTTTTAAACCATGCACATCTCCCAGATCATAAAGTCTCAATGACTTTTCTCTACAAAGACACGCTCTTGTGCTTTTTCTTTGGCTACCTTCCAATACATTTAAGATTTTTCAAGTTCATCGATTATCTTTGTAAAGCAACTCATTCACACATTTTATAGATACTCGTATTACGCCTACGTTTGTCTCAAGTACCAATTATCTTCTTCTATATTATATATGGAAGTATTATTTTCTTATTCTCTACATTTTAACGTTATCCCATACATCGCTATTACTTCAATAAAATCTAATGGTTAGGGAGCCAGGTGCAAATTGGGTTCATTATTTCCTCTCAAGAGATAATTCGTCAGACGCATGAGAGTATAGTATTATAAAGCCTCGTGAACGTCAGCTGGCGCTCTGTTGGGGGGGTGAGCGGTTGTAGCCTCACACGCACATAGGAAAAAAAATACATTCATTCATTCATTTCCTCTCAGCTAAAAATTTGTCAAATTGTAGCTAACCCAATATCTCAACGAAAAAAAATAGTCAGCTGGTTACAACATGGTGTATTATACGTCAGCTGGTGTCTCGAACATGAAAGTTAAATTTAAAGAAAAATTTATTTTCCGTTATATCCTCTCAAACAAAAATTTACCTGATGATAGCTTATATGTAACTGTGGATAAATATATATGTCAGCTGGCTGTATCTTGGTGGAAAAACCGTCAGCTGATACGGGAGGCTACAACCGCTCTTCCCCCCAACCGAGCTCCAGCTGACGTTCACGAGGCTTCATAATACTATACTTTGATGCATTTTACTAATTACCGCATGAGAGGAACTTGGTCATAAAATCTGCTGCTGGCTCCCGGACCATAACCAACAAATAAATCCATAGAACCATCCTTACTGATCCCTGAAGCACACCGTCTACCTTACACACCAGAGGTCTTCCTTCACTGGTTGACTCCACTGAAGCCAAAATAAAGAGGGCCATAAACAACACTAAAATGGGGTTGCATGTACCAACATGGTGCTTGACGCATGCTGGGTACTTCATCATGAGTGCTTGAAGCATTTCAAATGCTACGTCACTTTAATGAATGAAGCCCGAAACATTTTTTTAAATGCATGTTGACAAAGTCGCTTTTGTTCTGTATTTTATTTGAATAAACACAGAACGTTCATAACGGTTATGTTTACTTAGATGTTTTGTGACACTGAATTTGTTCTTGTAAACAACAATTAATAAGCCTAGCCGGCTTTGAAAATTGTTTTGATTCATAGAACCTTCGAAGCATTATATCAATGATTCAGAAAAGCATAGATGACAAAGAAGTGTGAAATCTTTCAATAGTCTCGGCTTATAATTACTTAATTGAAACATGCCGCGTCATAATAACCGTAAAATGTGAATGCATCGCTTACCATCAACCTCCTTCCTTTCACATAAAATTACATTCAGTAACGGCCAATTAAACATAACTGCGACCAAATGTATCGAACACGAAACGTATTCAAATCACACACTCGAACGTAAAAAAAAACAATCGGACATGACGTCACGCGGAGGAAACGCACCGTGTCTTAAAGTGGAAGTCGTCATTCCCATACCGAGGTTACAGAAATACCATGACCAGGGTAAGATCCCTCATTGCATACAAAAAATATGAACAAGCGGGTCACGTTGAGTGGCCGTTCTAAAAACAGCTGTTGTCGTATCGAGTGCGTTGTCCCGACGGTTGCCTATCTTTTATTTTACACGCATTTAATGATACTTCTGTTCGAACAATCCCAGAGATGGAATTACAAACAAATTAAGTGTGTCTTTGTTGTTTCACTAAGTGGGATATAGCTTTATGAATTACTAGCTGCGCTTCGGGGTTTCACCCGCGTGGCTCCGATCCTGTTGGTCTTAGTGCAATGATATATTATAGCCTATAACCTTCCTCGATAAATGGGCTATCTAACACCGAAATAATTTTTCAAATCGGACCAGTAGTTCCTGAGATAAAAGCGTTCAAACAAACTCTTCAGCTTCTAAATAATTTTAGTGTTTTAAAAAAACACTTTAAAAAAAAAAGGAGACGTTTAGCTTACGCGATGAAAGTCCTCCGATTCTTAAAAATTAGAAGAAATAATTCCATAATAGAATACTGTTAAATATGAAGGGGAGACGTGGAACATCATAGATTTAGCTATTTATACTAGGTATATTGTACGTCCTAACATCGTTTAGTGGCTAAAAAAATTCGATTGTTTTTCATAACAATTGAATGATTTTTAACGGAGTAATTGCAAAGTTGCTTGAATGCCTTAATGCTAATTGCAATAGCGGTACACTCTTTGTCCTGTTTGAAAAATCAGCGAAGCGAGGTATGTCCAGTGTATTTTATATGAATTGATTATTATCTGCTATTTTAAGCATACAGTGCATGTATTATCATTCAAATATCCTCGTAATTACCGGCTAGACAATGCCATGTTTAATCTGTGATGATAATTATTCTACATACCTACATAGTACATACTACTGTACATAATGTTTTACACAAATCTATAATACGAGGACACCCTCAAGACCTCATCAGTGGCTCCTTTATAATTCTATTATTTTCTTAACACAGGCCTTTTTAATATGTACTCTAAAAAATGAATTATACGTCACAAGCTTTCCGCCCGCGGCTTCGCCCAATTTGTCTAAAACCTAATAAATTATGCATACTAAAAACCTTCCTCTAGATCCAATATCTATTAAAAAATACGCATCAAAATCTGTTGCGTAGTTTTAAAGATTTTAACATACATATCGGTAACCACGGCAACCATGTATTTGTCTAACAATTTACCAACTCAGAAGCGCTGCAGTCGCGTCCGAGGCGAGTGCAATTAGCATAAAATCGAAGTGACTCACTGAACATCCGTCCATAGGAAATCGATTGTGATTCACTTGTGTACTAACTTGCTGTTTTGCATCCGCAAATTACGACTCATTTCTATTAGGTACCTATAATATGTGCATATTTTTATTTGCGTTACACTAGTAATACCAGCTTTCTATGGCAAATGGACAAAACAAAGTTTTTGGAAAAGAAAAATTCGCAATACAATGTTATTCTTGACGGATGTTTGCTGTCTTTTATACAGTTTTCCGGATCTTGCTGTAATAACTTACTAATTATAGGAAACTACTTAGTAGTTTTAAGTTTTACGCAAGATCTTTCTAATAGGAATTTTATTTTGCTGTGAAAATGAAATACATATCCATACTAATATTATAAATGCGAAAGTAACTCTGTCTGTCTGTCTGTCTGTTACTCAATCACGCCTTAACTACTAAACCAATTTGCATGAAATTTGGTATAGAGATATTTTGATACCCGAGAAAGGACATAGGATAGGTTTTATCCCGGAAATCCTACGGGAACGGGTTTTTCTTTGAAAACGCGGGCGAAGCCGCGGGTGGAAAGCTAGTATGTATATAATTTGTTACTAGAATGTTTATATAGCAATAAATAGTTATTTGTTAACTCTGCTAACCAACAGAACATTATAGGGTTGCATGCTAAAAGGATAATTATTTTTAACTACATATGGCAACACAAAGCCACATTTCTATTCTTCCACAGACCATAAAAACAGAGAGCATACCTTCCCAGATTAATAAAATAATTATTACAAAAAAGGAATACAAAGATGGCTTGTCATTTACTTCCTTTACTATACGCCAATTGTATTCCTTTTATGTAGAGTGACAGACAACTTCCCAAACATTTATGGTTGTATGCAAAACATTTCCTTGAAGTAATTATAATCTTGAATTGATTGCTAAGAAATATTATGTGTTATTAATGTTAATTAGAAATATTGATAAGTATTATATGTGCTCCTTTATTTCTTCATGGTAGTTAAGGATATAAATTAATTTTTGTGTTTGTTTAAATACCCACAATTTTAGCATCAAGAAGATATAGCAAATATTGATAGTTAGATTCAAAGATTAAACATTTTATGAGTAGCTTTATTATGATAACAAAAACTATGAGCTGTTGATTTTTATGTATATTTTAAAAGGATCTTAATCCGTCAGTCCTCGGATCACAGACACAATAGAAAATCTATTGTGTCTCGGCCCGATCGGGCCGCTCGGTGGTCAATGGGTTAAAAAGCACTGTGTAAACCTTCTGTACAAGACTACAATATAATATCAAGGAGAAGAACAATAGACACTTAAGCTATAGCTTAATAGATAGTGGATTGAAGATAGAGCACATGAGATTAACCAGGCCACTACACTTTCAGTAAAGGTATTTTTTTTAACATTTATCAAACTTTTTTAAGAAAAAGAATGGAGCAAAGTTGATCACAAAACGTGTTCAAATAAAGTACTGAAACTTATTTTTTGGAGAAGGACAAAGAATCAAATAGCAATATTGATTTTAATTAAAATTATACCAATAAATTAAATGTGGTGTAGTAACACAGTCGAAATCATAAAGCTCAATATAAACAGAAACATTTGCTTCTTTCAGTTCGTTGAACACAGTTAACTATTACAGGAATTTTATATTTACTATATTATATTGTTTTGAATTCAAACAACGTGTTTGCCTTTGTGTCGGCTAGTCTATTTATCAGGGAAGGCTATAAGCTATACAACATCACACTACAACAAATAGTGATGTACCATGCAGCAATGAAAAGTATTGCAAAAATATTCTTTCCGAACCATACACAGTTGCATCGCTCAACGTGTTTACATAAAACAAATTAACGCAATTATAATAATTAATTTAGCCTCAATGGGGGTCAGCGCTTCGCAACGACGGAAGCTGCCGGCGGATGTCCGCCGATACGCCGCTTTTACTGCGTCTAGTTGTAACTTGGCTAATGCATAGCTAGCTGACCAGTGACCATATTGTTATGTAGCCTTGGTACGGTTGTCACCTTGGTCTAGATGTGCATTTAAAAATCAAGTTTGTTT
>CAJQZN010035348.1:0-28952 GCA_907164685.1 Colias eurytheme | reverse complement strand
GCTTGATAGTAATCACTTGCAAAAATGGGCGATGTATCCCGGACTACAGTACCTATGTCATAATAATATCATTTTTTACATTGTTTATACATAATATATTATGCAAGTTACACACATAACAATTTATTGCATTGCTTAGGTATGGTTGATTGTTTAAAAAATATTATTAATGACTCATCTACTAATAACTTATTAATAGTTTATATGTCTAAATTACAACTTCTTTATGTATCAATATAAATTGTAAAATAATCCGCTAATCAATCAAAATAAAAAAAAGGATTTTCATTAAAGATTCTTTTATTAAAAGTTATATTCATACACTCTTATATAGGTAGAAGCAGCATTGGCCAGTGACGCCGCACGACTAATTACCTACTCCGTGGAGAGCGCTCCAGAGGACTTTAAAATCGAACCAACGCCTATCGAATGCGATTCCGAAAACCAATGGGAAGCCGGGCCAGACTTCACTGAACATCTATTAACGGTATTATTGCTCTTAAGCGAACAATGCAATTTCTTTCTGTTCAACAAAAATATATTATTCCGGTGTAATTCAAGTTTATGTGACTCCACAGCTTTGTATTATGCACCGTATTTCTCTCGCGTTAACGCTACTCGTGTTGACGGTTTTAACTGTCCTTAGGGATATTTTCAGGGATATTGCAAATATAAACTCTCGAAAAGAAATGCAGGATTTCACGTTTAATTTATTTTTAAATACGTTCCGAGATCTACACATATGTTTTAAACGTACGGCTTTATTTATTTGAAAACTTTATTGGTATCAATGCTAGTTTAACCAAAATGATAAATGTGTATTTGTTATTTCAGAATCCAATCGTAGGAATTACGGCCAAACTTTTATTAGAAAACACAACAGGAGAACGAACTAACTTTAATGTAGAAATAATGGAGCTATCCAACAGCGGGTTTAATAGCATAGCAAAATGGAATGCCGAGTTGGGTTTTGTTTACGTCCGAACAGCCAACGAAGATTCCGATCTCTTGACAGAAAAATGGCAGAACAAAACTTTTCGAGTCGTCTCTCGCATCGGCGCCCCTTATCTGGTTGAGAGGAAGCCTAAAGAAGGTGAAGTTTTCATTGGTAATGACCGCTACGAGGGCTACTCGAAGGACCTTATACACGAGATATTAAAGGAGACATTGCATCTTAATTATGAGATTGAGATCGTTCCTGGTAACGGCTATGGATCCTACAATAAAGATACCAAGAAGTGGGACGGTCTTATTGGACATTTATTAGAAAGGGTCAGTGTAATGGGCACTTTGTGGCGTAATAAGCTACGTTGTTATAGAATTAATAAATATATAGATAACATTAATGTTCTTTTGCAGAAATCTGATTTAGCTATTTGCGATTTAACTATTACTTATGAACGACGATCGGCGGTGGACTTTACTACCCCTTTCATGACTTTGGGGATCAGTATTTTGTATTCGAAACCGACGCCGCCGGAGCCGGAGCTATTTTCATTTCTAAAGCCCTTCTCAGTCGATGTTTGGATCTACATGGCTGCCGCTTATTTAATGGTTTCCTTATTGCTTCATATTTTAGCAAGGTTCGTAAGAATTTTTATTGAAAAACTTGACCTTAAATTGTTAAACTTTTGCATAAAAATACATATTATAATTATTGGCTTCTATATAGAAGAAATTCGCTCAATCTCCATTCATTATCGAGTTATAAAATTATTATTCCGCGAAACGTTTGAATGGAACATCGGGAATTAGGTACTCAACACCGCCGTTCCTTGGCGCAAATTAAGTTATTCCAGCGACGTTCAAACTCAGCATACTCGAATGAATTGCAGGCTCGCGCCAAATGATTGGGAGAATCCGCATCCATGCGATAAGTCACCAGAGGAATTGGAAAATATTTGGCATATCAAGAATTCTTGCTGGCTCACCGTTGGATCGATTATGACACAAGGCTCTGATATATTGCCGAAGTAATATCACATATTATGATTTTATAGCCATTCATCATTTTCAAATAATGCTTACATCATGTGAAATTATTTAAAATTTGAATACCAATATTTGCTATTTTAATTTATTTACATAACAAACAAGAAATATCAGTTAAAGTGCATTAATTTTCCTTAAACAAAACACCTCCTAGGTAATCTTACTCTGTAAATTTACCGTTAATTTTAGAGGCTACTCAACTCGTTGGGTGTGTGGCATGTGGTGGTTTTTCGCTCTAATTATGTGCTCGTCGTATACAGCCAATTTAGCAGCCTTTCTGACTAATGCGGCCATGGATGATTCAATTAAGAGCGCTGAAGACTTGGCTATGCAGACCAAAATTAAATACGGAACAGTTGTTGGCGGTTCAACCTCATCATTTTTCAAGGTGTGCCTTATTGAATTTATACGCAAATGAATGTATGAAACTCTGCAATTTTACAAAATCGTTTTAACGGTTTTATCGTATAACGGGTAAATGTTATCACAAGGACACGTGGATTTCATTATCATTATGTCATATAAATAATTCATTAGCAGTCTAGTCAGAAATAATAGCTTTAATCAATTATTGTAATAACTATTGTTATATTTAGCAATTGTAATTTAAATTATCATCTTGTATTAGACACAAAAAGTCATATACATATTTAAATAGGTTTTGGACTCCCAATCATAACATCGTTGGGCAATTATTCAAATTAAAAACTCACTTTTCGCTTAATGATTAATTTAAAAATTCAAACTTTAATCTTATTTGAATACCGTATACTATGGACACATTAATTACGTGACTCAGCAAATCGTATACTTACCCACCTTGCATTTCAAATTTCAGAGGTCCAACGTATCTACGTACCAACGAATGTGGGCGGCCATGGAGTCGGCCCGGCCATCTGTGTTCGTAAAGAATAATGACGAAGGAGTTGAAAGGGTTTTAAAGGGTAAAAGATCGTACGCCTTCCTCATGGAATCCACGGCTATAGAGTACCAGCTGGAAAGGCACTGTGATCTCATGCAAGTTGGTGGCTTGCTAGATTCAAAGGGATATGGAATCGCGATGCCTTTTGGTACGTAAATATTTATTTATAAAGAAAGATTTGTATATTATTTTAATCGCTCATAATACCTACTTTTTATCTAAGAGTGTCCTATAATTCAATAACCATGCAAATTAATTTACTTACTTAGTTTTGAACGTAATTTTACGATATATATATATTTTTTAGATTCTTTTTATCGAACGGCCGTGGACAATGCAGTGTTAAAATTAGCTGAAAGCGGAAGACTAGTGGAATTGAAAAACAAATGGTGGCAGGCTTCAGAAGATGATGAAGCATGTGTTGTGAGTACTTGCTCTAAATAAGCTTTTATAAAAATTTAATGGAATGACGTAACGTTATGCTGGAAATTAGTCGACTTGTAATTATTATATATTTCCTACAGTTCTGTAGTTAACGTTGCTATAATATGTACTGAATTGGTAAATTGAGTTATTAATCACAATGAATATATTGAATTATTTTTCACATCAGAATAAATACGTAAAATCTTATTTCAAAGAAATGAATGTAAGACTAATCTTAAATCGCTTAAATCGTTGTACATCCAGTAAATGTTTTTAATTAAAGCGCCCATTTTGTGTTCTCATTTACTGCCTTCTTGTTATTTATGATCCTTGAAAGAAGGATCCTTCGTTTAATATTGGACATTTGTTTATTTGAATAACAGTATTAGATATATAATGGTAACGATATAAAACGTATATTTTATTTGAGATCCTAATATCTTGTAATTGTCAAACTATACCATAATATCTATTTGATTTATTTATTTTTACAATCAAGTTGAAATTAGTTTCCTATTACTTTACACTTTATATATCTACGTGTATCTACCTACCATGAGCGAAGCCTTCCTATTACCCTTAAGAATAATCTAAACACAATTTTATTATTTATTGAAATGTATTAGGAACAAGAAACCACAGAAGAAGGTGCCAGTGCAGCGGAGCTCGGTGTAGACAATGTGGGTGGTGTATTCGTGGTATTGGGTATAGGCTGCGGTATGGCAGCTGGTATGGGAGCTCTCGAATTTCTCTGGCATGTCAGGGACGTTGCTATTGAACAAAAGGTAAGTCATACGTAAAGGTATGCTACAAATTTTGACGATGAAAAAGATACTATAAGAATCGCACGTATCCTTTATTCAGAGCCATGCAAGCATGCCATGAGTCGAAGCTATGAAATAATAAGCGGTATATATTTGGCATATATTATTAAGCTTGACATTTGGAGCAACCTGCTTAAACAAACACAAGTAGGATTTGTTGTATAACACGTGTGAATAAACTTTATACACAAAGAGATTTAGATTTCTCTTTCTTACGATTTATTTGAGTTTATTATACTTTTATATTATGTGCAGTGAGGGAAACTTTATCCATTTTGTGTGGTGACAATTGCTATTCTTAGGAGATCAAACTATCTGAGAAGACATTTTACATAATCGGAATTGTAGTTCCTGAGCTTTTCTAGGATGACGTCTTTTTCTGAAATGTTTAAATTAAAGTCCTTATTAAGTTACTTACCTGACATAATCGATTTCATTAAATAACTCTCTGAGTTAAAAAGTTTAATAAATAATTAATTGCTCTGAAAATGCGACAAAACAACAGTGGTATTTTTTAAGTTAAAAAAATGCATTTGCTCTGACATGCGTCTGCGATATATTTTTAGATTAATGAATTAAAAAATTAACATAATCTCGCAAATATACTTAAATTCACGTATAAATGTAAAGTATTAAGTCTAATTCTATGTATCTGTTTAGATGACACAAGCAGAAGCATTCTGGGCTGAGTTAGCATTCGCGTTAAGTTTTTGGGAGACTGAAAAACCTGTACAGCATTCGAGACCTTCGTCTTCCGCATCAGGAGATATTGCATCAAGAGCCTCTTCAGTACTACGTTCGGCAGCCGATTTGTTCAACATCGATGTTTTTAAATAAATTATAGCACAAACACTGTGTGTATTAATTTAACGATTCAATCTTGCAGAATTTTCGAACCGTCGAAACACATTGATTGAAATTTACTGAGTTATTAATTTGGGATTATTATAATTATATTTCTCTGTAGATAAAGGTTACACGTGTTGTTAATAACACAGGTAAAAGGATATATAGGGATAGGATAAAGTACTGTGCGTAGGAGAACTAAAATAGCACTTTGAACTTCCAATATATATTTTAATATCTGCGACTCTACGTATATCTACTAAAATAATACAAGTAGGTACGTTAAGTGGTAAAAAAAATTCTTGAATCAACCTATTCTATTTTTAGATAATCTAATCTTATTTACTTAGTAAATATAAATATGGTGATGAAAGTTTTGGTAGCATTATGCTGGATTATCAAATTATTATTTTTTTATGAAATATTACTGACACTTGAATTTGCATTATTTTCATGATCCCGTCGCACAATTTAAAATCTCATCACTGTCTTTCTTTTGCGATCATTCAAACGATAAATTTTTTTCGATTTCTAAAACTGCATTACATTTTAATTCAAATAATAGATTATCACAAATAATTTTTATTAGTATAACATGAAGTTTCTATGTAATTTATAGTAAATCGCATTTGCTAGTTGATCATGCTGCATGACAGACTTGATGTCTTCCGTGATAGATTATTTCACAATACTGATTGACGTGAATGACATGAAACACCAACAAAACGTTCGATCTGGTGATTGGTTGTTATATTTTACGAAACATATGTAGTGCAGTAGTAATTAATCACGTAAAATGTTAGTCTGATGTACTCTCTCAGAATGACCATCGTTTCTGCTAAAATATATACTAATAATAAGTTCTGCAAATTTTGGCAATTAAGTACGATATTTAACTGCTGATTGTGTTGGTTATTCCGTTTCTTGTGATTTTAAAGAAAAAAGCATGTAGAATGTAGGTATTCAAAATAACCGTATACTGTCTCTAGGATTTTATAACTTACTGAAAGTGCTTACATGGATTTCAATACGAAATTTAGTCTGAATACCTTAATAAAATCCATTTATCTTACGAATGAAATAAATCACACAAATCAACCTATACATTTACAATTAATTTTTTCAGATAAAATAACCTTAATTACTTCTTTACTTATTAACTTAATTATTTCTTTACAAAACAATTTGAGAATCATCGCAAATAATTCAAATTTCGCGCTGTCGCGACGTCAACACGTAATGGAACGTATCAATCGATGACACAGCAAAACGTGCTCGCCCTTATAATGCGAGAATTCTGAAAATGTTTTAACAGCATATTTACCCAAATTATGATGTTTTTCCTAATATTTTAAAAGATTTCAAGTGGGTCACGTATAATACGCAGAAATTGATTACCAATACCAAGTAACTTATGAAATGTAAGCTTAATAGTGCAGTTTTGTGAGTTACTAAAAATAAACAAACTTTTTAATCTCATAGAGTCGGGGTCACAGTTGGCTTTAAACAAATAAAATAATTGGTCAAATATCTGTATTTCCAACAACAATCGTTTAATAGAATTCAATTAACGATATAGCAGCGTAGCCTGCTTATGCAAAAATAAAATAATAAATCTTTTTAGTAAATAATAATATCATCACAACTACGTGTGGACTGTGCACACGTAGCATATAGACCGCCGTCGATTGAGAGCGGACAGCGGTCTCGTAGTGGGGACAGCATAGCTGTCAAGCAATTGGGCAGCTTGTTTGTGGATAAGTAAAACAATTCAATCAACACAAAATCTTTATTTCCACCAGCAATCAATAAATCTCATCAAAATTAATGAACGACGTAGCGGCTCGTAGCACAGAGACCGCCCGTGACTGCGAGCGTTCTCGTAGCGGGGACGGCGTAGCTGTGGACGGTGCAGCGGAGCGCGGTGGTGCAGCTGGCTTGTGCAACTGGCGCGGGTCTAGGGATACTCGCCATTCGCTTAGTAATGCTTCTTTGTAGCTTATCTAGAAAACAATACATAGGACTTTTTTATACTTACCACGTTTGTAGTGCACGCTAGGTCCGAAAGATAAAATAAATTAGCAGACTCAACACAATCAATACAAATACTAACAACCGAAAGTAAAAATACACACACTTAAATATATAGGTACTAGTTATATTAGTATTTCAGAAAGCATTTAAGCATTAAGGCACATTTTTTTTTGTAAAGGATCTAAATGTATAAGAATTATCCACTTGTGTATTTTGCACATCATTGTATACAAATGCTCAATAACATAAACGTCATATAAAAAGAGTGTTTCATTCAAACTGTAATTGAAATGGTTTTACATAATCAATAACAGGGTAAAACCTTTCAAAAAGTAGGTAAATCAAATCACCGCTTCCTATCACGTCGCGTTTCATTCGTAACATAATAAATACGAAATACTGGTCTGATGGTGTATTCGGGGCTATAACACAATTTAGGAAAAAGTATGTATTTCAGATACTAATTTTGTTTTGTTAAGGAAAGGATTACCTTTCTTTATAATTATATAAATGTAGGTATGCCTTTTAATTCTAAACTAAGAAAACTTCAGTATTATCATTAAAATTCATCTAGAGCGTAAGTCATTCATTAACGAGAATATTATTATAAAAATAATATGTTCACTCCCACATTCACATATTCGCGAAGAACGTAATATCAGCAGCATACGAGAAAACGTCAAATTAGTGCCTTACTGTGGTGCCTTGTATGTTGGTAAAGGTAAAGGTCCACAAGTCGACAAAAGCGTCTTACATCAAGGATATTCACGGCATTATTTTGATACGAAAACTCCGCACCAAATGGAAATGTTCCAAGAAGATGTACATTATTTTAATTTCTGAGTGTAGTGCAACTTTGTGGGGCTGTTTAATTACCTCACTTTATTAATTATTCAAAGTTGCTCCTAGCTGCGGAAAGTTACACGTACGTACAAGTGCACTAAATTATGACCTTTTAAAGCTTCGTTTGATAAACTTGCTTGTTTGTATTAAAGTAATTGTCTACCATGAAAATTTGTTGCTTGAATTACACGCGTTGTAAAAGTAGCAATTTCGGTTTACAAAAGATTTACCGGTAATACCTTTCACAAAAATTTTAAATGAATCACTTAACTATAACTGAATTAAGAAAGAATTGTATAGTGACTAAACTGATATCAAGGGGAAAATTCAATTAATCTCGTCTTTCATTCTTTCCAGGATTTACTTTATCTTATAATCTATAAATAAATTTTAATAAGAAGTTCCTTCCTAGATAAGCATTTATTACCTTTCAAAGTACAATCAAATTAGATACAAAATTCCAATTAAATAAGAGATAGAGATACGATACCTACTACATTTTACTGGAGAAAACTCATTTTCAGTATGTATGCTAATACGCAATTACTGCTTTAGTAACAATCAAATTTTAAGCGACACAACACAGAAATAATTCAGATTTAGCTAGACTGCTCAAAATACAAGTATTCTTTAACATAATGGAAGGTAAACGAGAAATCTCATCACTGATTTCCGACAAACATCGCAAAGGAGATCGAAGCATATTATTTATTACGCAAATACGTGACCTAGATCTGAGATATTTCTGAAACGAAATAGGAAAAACGCCTCAAGCTTATCCTATTCATACAATAAATTCTTTATACGGGTGTTAAATTGTTTGTTGCTACTTCACCAAACACTTCTGAATAGAATTAAAATTCTTTCATTTTGAATGAATTTTGCTAGTCAAAATATATTTGTTTTTGTTAACAAACATCGACGATATAAGACATGATTTAATTAACCTTTTTTCGGGATGCTTTTACCTGTGCGTTTACGTTATTATTGATCTTATTATATAAACCCATTTCAATGACATTTTTAACAGTAATTTATTATTACACACAGTAATTTACAAACACATTATATTATAGATTTTTCAATGCTTGGATAAAACTTATCCGTCCAATAAAGTATTACACGATAATATTAAAATGTCACGTAAACTGTCAAATACGGGCATTTAGAATACGTTTGTAAAATGGTAGTTTTATAAATTATTCGACGAATAAGTTTTAACCAAGGATTGAAAAATCAGCCCTTAGTATATCAACGCATACAATCAAATACTTACCCTTTCCTTCACACAGATCTTTCGTGCGTGTAACATAAAGTCTATAACAGCTACTATAAGTCCGATAACGCCTCCAACACCGAGCACTAAGAAAATACCACTCGTGTTCTTCATTTGTAAAGAACCATCGTCATCTTCATCAGATTCTGTGTTTTCCTACAAAATGTGTATGGTTTTATTGTATTGTTAATTTAATAAGAAAAAAAGTGTATTTCTATTAACACAAGATAATATTATTTTTTCATAATTGAATAATACATTATAATTACGTCACATAGAGTAAAAAAATATATATTATTCTATTGTTTAATTTAATTAAGGAAAAGGAAAATTCACTTCATTTCACAATAATATATTCATATTCTTTAATTAATTAGGAAATTATGAGGACCTTGAAAAATGCTTTAAAACCCTTATCAAAACTACAAATTATCTGGAAATTTACTTAAAACGTACTTTCAATATTCATAAAACTAACTGGAAAACTGTTTATATTATATATTAAAATCGGATTACATTTAGCAATCTATATTAGAAATCTAAATTGAAAAGCAAAGCTGACGGACCGATATATCAACGTACACCCAAAACCGCCGAGTCTTTGTATAATTTTATATGAAGGTTGACGTTAGTAAATAGTAGTGTTAAAAGCTGAAAGCATTAAGAAGAAATTGTTGGAAACTTCTCAGTTAAAAGGGGTTAAGAGTAATCTTGATTTGTACACCTAATGCCAAGTTATTTTATAAATTCCATTACAAAAATAAGGAACATTAAAACTGTTTTAATGTAATATGAGATGACACTTAAAGTGTGTCGGTAAAAATGTAAGTTAATTCAAAAAATTTATCCGATACACGTAGCTGAAATAAAGTAACCATGTCGAAAGGAATTTTCATCGGTATTTAAGTTGAACGACACTAGCGATAAAGGAAACTTTAAACGTGTTGAAAGACACTTTATTGAACAGTAGCTTAATAAGTAAAACGCGTTATATGGAGTTCCTTACAGTAATAAATAAAGATAATGTATGTTGAACAATTGTATCCACAATCGATGCAACTAAAATTAGTACTTGTTTTAACATATTAATGTAACGCATTTATTAAAAAATATTATACAAGTAGTTGAAAACGCCCATTTTTACAAGAACAACTAGATGTTCTCAGGTTCATAGAATTAACATGAACAAACATATAAAAACAAATTAACTGTTCAATCTGTACTAAACGTTGAACACCTCTAACCAAATACTTCTAGAATATTCTAGAACGTATAAACACTTTATAACTTCAATACTTACTTCACAATGAGCATCATTGTCCTCTTCCTCCCACCATTTTCTCTTCAACGCCAGCAACTCTCCCGACTCTTGTAAACCTAATATTGCGGCGTCAATCAAACTTTTGAAGGGAGAATCTAAAAATTAATTAAAGATAACCATTATAAACGCAATAATTTTGATGAAAGAAAAACAACAAAAATCCTTGTTAAACTTAGAGAAAGTTCGTTTGGACTTAGGATATTACCACAGTCTCAAAATTCATATTTTTATACTGTGATTTTACTATATGATGCGTACTACAATGATGCAGTTTTTACATAAAATAAAAAGTTGTAAAACATGTTTTTTACAAAATGTTTTTCATTTTATGAATAACTTGTAAAAGAAAAACAAAGTCATCACTTTAAAAAATTTAGGTATTTGAACCAAAAAATAGTATTATATTTTATTTTAAAACAAAGGTACAGATTAAAACTAAAATTAAAGACGTTTAACAAAATACATAGAACAAACTAATACTAACTGTCGATACTTGGAAAGATTGCGCTCTGATGAAATGAAAGTTTGTTCCGAAAAACAACTGTCTGCTGCCAAGAGTCAGAAGAATTTGGAACTATCGCGTAATACTGGATCGGAAAATATAGCATCAAGAACCGTTCTTATTCCTTCGATATAAGAAATAACATGGTTTTAAAACATATTTTAAAAAATAATGAAAACGTTTTTAAAAAATACATATTTAAAAGGAATATTAACACATGTAGGTACATAAATAAATTTACTTACCCAATCAAATCAAATGGAAAATAAAATAAATATGGATGCTGTTTCATTAATTTGTTTTACTAAGTATTACGTAGGTATCATTTCAATAAAAGCTTTTCAAATAATCTGAATTTCAAACCAAAAATGTTTTATTACTTACTTTTTGGCATAGCGATTCCATAATCCTTTGAATCCAGTTTATTTCCGACCATTTTAAGATCGCAGAATCTTTGCATATAATATTCTATGGCAGTGGATTCCATAAAAAATGCATATTTCCCTTTACTTTTTAATACTCTGTTCAAACCTTCTTCGTTATTTCGCGTAAAAACAGTGGGCTTTGCCGAATTCATTGTGGACCAGATCTTTTTGTAAACCGTATCATTTGATGTCTGTGGAAAAAATATGAATAGATATAGATAATAAAATATAACAAGGCAACAATTATTCAACTATTATAATTTCGAGGTGTACCTACTAGTTAATACGATAAAATCAATGCGAAAAACGGACCACCATTTGATATTAATTACATTTTTTTTTTGTTGATATAATTAATTAGACATCTTTTAGTAGGTATGCAGTCAAATACAAGCTGAATGAGATAAAATTACATAAAACAAGTTTACATAACCCTAATTTCAAAATAGAAACACAAAGTCATGAAAGATACGCGCTATTGTCTCCAGAGTGTGTCTGGAGTCTGGACAATCTCGTTTCCTCTGCCATAAAGTCATTTGGGTTATCGTGGCAATCTTTCATAGCACTCACTTGCATTACTTCTTTGCGAAACTTTTATGGTTTTCGCTTTAAAAAATTCCATAGAGCATATGAAAAGAAATGTGTAATTTTTACTTTTATTTTTCTTATATCTGGATCTTAACGACATCGCTAAATGATAAAATTATCTATTGCTTTGACAAAAATTTTGATAAGTTTGTACGAAACATTTCTAATTCAATTAAGATTAGATGGAGCACTCAAAGTTCAAGTTTTAGTCTTGTTTATTTTGTTGAAAAAATGTTGTTTGAGTAATATTTCTTGTCTTGAATTATGAGGAGCGTAGATAATTTCGTTTTAATTATTCCACGACCTCTGAGCTAGATTATCTCCAATGACAATTACGCTATGATACTAGGTCTTGTTTGTCTTCTATCTAATACGCAATAAAACTTGATTAATTTCTCGTTGTTTAGTTCAAGATTAAATTTGAAATTAGTTAATTCAAACAAATTCTATATAGCTATATCAATCAAAGATCTTTTAGTCGATATTTTCAACCTATCCAAACGATCTTTCATAAATAGTTGATTTCTGTGCATAAGTGACTTCTATGTAAAAATGAAATGAGAGTAAATAAAATTGCCCACTAGTCAAAAATCAACCAAAAATAAACTTTTTACGTCAACTGAGGACAGCTTAATCACAGAACAATCCCGAAAAGTGGAAAGAATATCACGGTTTCACTAACACTCTCACCTGCGTTCCATTGCACGTGTCGCAAATCGCAATGAAACATACATTCAGCACATTTGCATTGTAATACCAAAACAACGACATTTATGTATCATCACAAAACGCGAAGGAATACTTTAGAATAGGTACGAGAAGACAATATAGAAAATAAGTCTTATTAAAAGAGATTAAAATTGTGTTACATATTTAGAACTAACTGTACCCCGCGGTATTACCATAAGCATTGCTCCTATTAGTCTTAGCGTCATGATATTGTAAAGCCTATCTATATAGAAAGGCTATATTCCTCGATAAATGGGCTATCTAATACTGAAAGTATTTTTCAAATCGGACCCATAGGTCCGATTTGAAAAATACTGCAGACAAACAAAAAACTCTTCACCTTTTTTCTTCTACCTACCATCGTAATTTCAGTAAGCTTTGTTACCTTTTGCCCAGGTTGCCTGGAAGAGATCACTTCTAAGTGATAAGGCCGCCTAATAAACTATACTGTTTTTTGTTTTGTATATTAGCAATAAGTTTTCTATGTATAGTTTTATTGAAGAGTAAATAAATAATAAATAAGTATAGATTAAAAACTAAATAAAAAGGACAAAGGTGTACATTAAGAATAGTCTAGACTTTGGACAGTATCGTGAAACTGAGTACAAACTCATTAAGGTTATCAAACCGCAGCACACAGTTGCTCAACTTAGTTGAATTTATCTTTCACAATGGCCTTGCTACTGTTTAAACCAGCTAACTAAACGTTAGTAAAACATCGCTCTATTTCAATTTATCACAGCTTTTACACGAACAAGTTATATTTAGTAGTAGTTTAGTTAAAACAATTTAACACATAATTCTACACTCTTAATTAATAAATGCCTTGAACACGTCATGAAAAATAGAGGATGTTATTCTTTAAACGATATAACACCATCAGTACTTTTTTACTGCTGATGAAAGTAGACAAATGGTGCCCAATGAAAACAGCATTTCCTTTGGGCACCTTTCTATATTATAACTCTAGCTTCCGCCCGCGACTCCGTCCGCGCAGATGTCGGTCTTCGCGTGGATGGTTTATTTCTCCATTTTGAGTAACTCTGACGTCTTATAAATATCTATTGGACTCAAATACGGCTAGGCCTATAATAATACCCAACGTGTGTTCGCTGTTCTACAGAACAACGTCTATGGATAAAACTGAAAAATTAAGATTATTTTTTTTCTTCGTATTTTTTCAGGATAAAAAGTATCCTATTTTACGCCCAGGATAATAAGGTATAATTATACCAAGTTTCATCGAAATCGAACCGTTAGTTTTCACGTGATGTCTTCACATACAGACAGACAGACAAAAATTTTTTTAATCACATATTTGGGTTTGGTATCAATCCAGTAACACCCCCTGCTATTTATTTTTTCAATATTTTCAATGTACAGAATTGACCCTTCTACAGATTTATTATATGTATATAGATTATATTGATATTAAACGCATCAGTTAATAACATAAGATGTGTAGTTTGTATGTATTTATATCCCAAAAAGGGTTTTGGGACTCAAATGACAGGATGGGAAACAGTTAAGTAAAGGATACGTTCACTCACCCTTACACTTATTGAAACGCAATCACACACCGTAAATATTAAACACTATACATACAATCTATACCTAGGTACCAATAGTAAAATTGGTGTGTCTGTTTGTAATATAAATTAATTTTTACGATTTTGTCTATCTGTTTCTTCCGGCTGATCCCTGGAACGGCTTAACTGATTTTGAATGTACTGTCACTGACAGATAGCCGCACCTGATATTTTATGAATATTATAATTACAATTACGTCGGGTAAACCGCGGGACGCAGCTAGTACACAAATAAAATACATCATTAACAATAGAAAAAACGTTATACCATTACGCCCACAATACAATAAACTTACTTCAAAGAACTTATAAGTGGAGGCGTTAGTTACAGCTCCGTAAGCGATTTTATTTTGTTCGGAGAGATCCTTTATGTCGGTTATTTCTGTGCTTCGTCTGTTGTTTCGTAGGAAAGTCGACATATTGGCCGTGTAAGACGCTGTAACGATGAGAGCGAAAAACCACCACATTCCCGTCACCCAACGAGAACCAGCCGCTCTGTGTGGAAAATAACAAACTAAAACTGCAATATCATATTTATATACCTACATTATTATAGAGGCAATTATCTTGCTGAAATAGCCGAAAGCCTTTTTAACTGTTTTGAAGTATTTTCATACATTATTTGTCAAATGATAGATAAGCTTAAAAGATCATAATCTAAAGCTGTAAAACCGGACTATATATTCTTAAGATTAATAATTGCTACTTTCCAAACTATCACGAAACATAATTGCTTTAAGAATGTTAAAATACAGTAATTACTTAAATAAACGCTGTTTTACGGGCTTAAAATCCATTGTTATGTATAATAATATCCAATTATTATATTTCCATAAATAATTAAGAAGCAATTACCGCAAAAAAATGAAAGAATAAAAATTTATATTTCTTGCGTTGTATTTTTCATACCTTGGTGGCTCTGATTAATAATTAATTTAACATCTGCGTATGGTTAAATTAAATATCCATTTATTATAAGGTGATCTTATTATACGCTGATGCAATAAAAATGTAAATATCACAAACAAAATACAGACAAGTTAAAATGAAACAGGGAAGAAACTCATTTTAAAATACCTAAAAATTAAAGACTTAAAATTACACAAATCAGATATATTATGAAATTAATTACAACGATACCTTACCTAGGCAATATATCACAGCCCTGCGTCATAATCGAGCCCATGGTCAACCACATACAATTGTACAGGCTCCATATATTCTGCAGGTTCTCCGGGTTCTGATTGCACGGGTGAGGGTTCACCCAATCGCCTTGGCTCATACTAAAGCACAGACACTAATTACTTACACAGATGTTAAGTTGATACAAATACTGGCAGAGACATTGTTAACGAAATGTCAAATGTCTTGTAATACTACAGCAATGTAGAAAAACGTACTAAATAGAGAAATTCGAGTACTAAGTTCTACGATAATAGTTTAGACTGTAGAAGAAAAATTGATCGCATAGTCAGAGAAATTTATTTTCGACGAGAATAAAAATGAACTTGCCAACCAAAAGTAATAATAATACACAAAAATAAAACCCAAATAAATGGAATTAATAATGTTCTGTGTAAAATGAACTTTCTAAATTAAAAATAACATATTGATGAAGCAAAACTGAAAGGACTAATCACTGGCAGCTTTGGTTCTGTATATTACGATTTTACGTAATTGCTTTTTCTCGCTGTATGAATATAATATTCCAGGATTTGATTAAATCATACATACCGAATGTTACCAGTATTGCCAGTATTTTCAATTTTCGTTATTAATAAAGTTTTCCGTTTATAGTTGCATGTTGGTGAATGGTGATTAGACTGAGTTTGTCAAACATACCAAATTAATATTAGTTTACAATAACAAAAATAAATGAAAAATTTATAATATTTTTCTAGGTTTACAAAGATGATATTATACAGTTTAATAGTAGTCTCTTTATTATCAAAAAAATAAGATCTTATTCATCGGAAAAGTTATCAACATTTTTCATCCGAATATATACCGTCGTTGATCCTTGATAGGTAGAATATAGATTGGTTGAAATTTGAATTAAATCTGTCCGTTTAATGTCAGCCAAAATAGAATATAACAAGATGCGAATAAAAACTAGGTTATATTTTAATGAATGGAATTAAAATTAATTTACTCACCGTGCACACAGCAGCAGCACAAAAGAAACTAAAATATACGTGGTTCCCAAATACAGCCACACATCCAAAGACAAGGGGCTCAAAAAGGAGAACATATCGGGTATCTCCGGTTCTGGTTCCTTAAACAACATGCTGATTCCCAACGACATGAAAGGAGTCGAGAAATCAACAGCTGCTAGACGCTCGGACGTTATCGTGAAATCGCATACCGCTAGCTCAGCGTTCTGTAATAGAACGCTGTTTGTAATATTACAGTCTGTTACAGTATTGGAGGTTGGAACTTAATTAAATAAATTAACACAATTTATTAAGATTTAGTCATGAAATTATTCCCTTGTGATCCTAATATTAATAAGAACCACGCGAATAATTGTCATAAGAGGTTTGTATGCTTTTTAAGCACAACACTGATATTAGTTTGCGAAAAGCTGCAAAATTTGCGTAATTTAGTGAGTGAAGTAATTAAAAGATTGTCGGCATAAATAACGTCTATTTAATTCGATCGAAATTTTATTAATACTTCTATAATACTATAATAACATTTTGCATAATTTAAATGTAGCGAATGAAAGCAAAAAATAACGATAGCATTGTGCGATTGAACAAAGGCAAAAGCGATTTCTACAATAATAAATCCTTGAATATATAACACGATGTTAACAAATATGGAAGGAAAACGGATTATCTTTGCTCGTGTTTGCTATTTTTAAGAATAATCTTTTAAAATTCCTCACGTTATTACATAATACTTTTATCACATTATAAAATTTAAAGATCGCTTTTATTTAGATATAAGATTAATATAAGATTTTAGTAAAATTTAACAGTTTAACTTTGGTGATGTTAAATTAAAAACCCGTAATGAGAATTGAGAACAGATAATTACAATATATTGCTGGTAAAAGAAAGATTCAATTTAATTTAACTGAAAGCTCATACCACTTGTTAGATCAAAATAACAAAGTTTGCAATTCACTGCTCCGAATAGAATTTAATCCAGTTAATGATGCGTGCATGGTAAATGTTTATACGTGTTCAGAACAAAAAATCTATTACCTACATTTACATGAATGCATTTAAAATACACATATTTTTATGGGATTTATTTAACGGATCATTCGGCTGTTTAATTTGTGATGGTTGTATTATATTATGTATTGTATTTATGTTATTGGATTTTGAAGAAACTGTTTTTTTACAGCTAGAGCGAATTGAGATAAAACAAAATTATACCTAGATTTTTTATTGACCTCATAACACACATTACTTAGATTTAGATACATTATTACTTTTGTTTTAATAGAATTATCATCATTGATACATAACAAAGCCTGAGGTAAACTTTAAATGACCAATATCTTACATTTGACTTACTACTATAATAGGTAAGTATGATACAGAAATTTTAAAAATTACTTACATGTTCAAGCAAGTCCCCAACAATGCCATCCCATTTCTTGATCCCATCCACCTGATTCCCATACTTATCTTCAGCCACTCGATAGAACTCATACTTGAAGTCCTGATGATGTTCCCTCCGTATAAAATCGAATATAGCATCTATAAGGTCAACTGCGTAACCACGATATACAGTTGTGCCGTTAGAAGTGTCTATATCAAAGTAGGGTTTGCCTTTTTTTGATACAACCTAGGGAAAAAAGATTTTTTTCTTAAAACACGTTATCTCTATATTATCACTTATATGTTGTTTCGTTTCATGATAAAAGTTGATGAATGTCTTAATACTTAATTTTTAAAATCAATTTCGGCCTACGATACCCATACTATTTATCTAGGGTTCGTCTGGCAAACCTTCTAAACGTGTTTTTAAATAATAAAACATAGTACTTACTTAAATTAATAATAAAATTACTTGCAAATTACAAAAAGCAACAAAACGGAATAAATATCTTTCGAATAATATATTTTATTTTCTCTCGTTGTTAACTTAGTTCTGACTTCTAAATGAACAATGAACAAAACTAGTTTGTTAGTTCGAAGCTTGAGTACTTTTTATAAGGAGAAAACTATATTTAAGTTTTAATCTCAATTCCACTTCACTGTGCCTGGGAGTTAATAGTGTTGAATAATATTTATATTTATATTCATTGTGCACTATAACTTACTTAAATTAATAAATTCAATTCGTTTCATATTATTAAAAAGGTTTCAATTTCTATATACTAGACAATCTAAGTATGAGTCAAACTAAAAGCAACAAAATACTATCACATTTAAATAAAAATATTACTTACATAAATCAGATATTTCCGTAACATCCTACATCCTACCTAGAGCTGCGTAATGCTTGCCTAACAACACAACACGACACGATAAACTTATTTTTTCATAGTCCTGGCCATTAGAATAACAAATAACAGCATACATGTGTTATTCTCATAATACCAATTATTTGTAGTATTTAATTAGTCTAATATTGTATGATATGAACACACCGCCAAACGCGCAAGACGTATTTGATCCCGACAGGGTCACCATATGGTGTAGATTTACGGAAAATTAAATACATCTGACATGTCTGAAAGTGCGTTTATTAATATTCAATGTTAGATAACAGGATATTCTGGTGGTTATCGTCATCCTGGTATACAGCAACGTAAGCATTTATATACATATATAGGTAATATATAGGTAATACTTTTCAAGGTATAAAATCAATGATCTCTAGTATCACCACTATACTATAAAGTATAAACCATGAGCCAACCTAAGTATAAACATAAGTATACACCTAATATACGATACATATCAATGTTAATAAATTCAGTTTATGATACTTTTCGCAAGGTCGTCTATCACATGATTAAGTTATATGATTTATCTTAAAAGTCACAAGAAATCTTTTCCTAAATATACATAACGAATATTTGATAACATAATAAATATTCACCCGTATAACAGACTTGGAGGTTCTCGCCGCCGATCGATCCGTGACGTCCTTTTCATCTGTAATAATGTCCGTCTTAGAATCCCAATAGCCTACGTAAATGAACTGACTCTCGTTACTGAATTTAGAATAATGCAGGACGAAGTTAGTTCTTTTGCCGTTCTCATCGAATTCAATGTTCCCCGTAAAACCTTTCGCTGAAGTCTGAAAACAGATTCTCCATTATGTAAATCGCGCCATTCATTTTTATGTTTGCATTTTTCAATTTATCGTTAAGTTAAGTCGAGTCGTTATAAGTAAATAGAATTACACTGAAAATAGTAATAGAAAGTGCTTGAAATGCACAATAAAGAAATATAAAACCCATTCAAAAAGAAATTGTATATAGTGTACGCCTGAACTACAAGGTTAAGTTATATCAATATAAGAATATAGATAGAACATTGGAGAGGGACATACATTACTTTAGTCGTTAGACCAAAACTTGAAAGGACTGAAATTAGTGATGGAAACTAAATGGTGAAAGTTATACCATGATAAAATTAAATGCACCAGAAGCTGTGGACACAAGTATATAGTTTAATATTATTTTACTTTGCGCTGTCATTTCTGTTAGTTTGTGTTATTCGTATTGAGTAATTTTTCAAAAAATAAACATAATGCATTCACTTACATGTAAACAGACGAAACAGAGAGGTACAATTACTTGAAAATAATAATATAATTTAATTTTGAATTACAATAGGTACTCGTAAATATTACGAGTAATTATTGTTAAAAGAGTGGGCGCCCAAATATAAATCAAAACTACCCTCAACTATGACTTATGCAAGAAAGTTATCAAGCAACATAACCTGTGTCATATTTCATGAATCTAAATATTTATAAGAAATAGTTTAACTTACTACATTACATACAGCATATAAGAGGTATGTAATTAATTATTAAAAGGTTTATTTAAATGTATTTTCTTGCTCTAGGAAATATCACCCCAGCCATGCAAACGCGTTTACCAAACTATGTGTCAACTCTAGGGTTTCCTTAGAGACATTCACTAGTAATTATTCCGCAATTTATGGGACGATTGCAGTCCCATAAAGATTGGACATTTTTATGGTGGCTGATTACAAGCAACATTAGACAAGCGATAATTTTGGCTTGTTTTTAGGTTTTAATGTCATTTTATAGCTAAGTTTTATAGTACCATAATTTTAAATATGCAACTGATAATTTAAAATTCTATCATAATATTAAATATAATAAGAATACTTTGACATTACAGATTCAGTTATTCAATCATTAGATGGCGAAGTAAGTAGTTATTAGTGATAATTTAGAAGGACTTTATGTGCTTTTTTTTAATTATATCTAAAATAGAAATGTTAACCTGACAACAATGATATTAATAAGTAAAAAGGTGTAGATAGTTTTAAGCGTTCCAGGAGTAGAAAATCTAAATGTAGCTAATTAGCCACATTTTACTTCAGCTGTCTCCTTTTCATCTGAATCTTTCCATCTTAATTTGACTATATTCGTGTGTGTATTAGTGTGCCTTTACTAAAGATCGAATATTGTGTTGGTAACCTGTCTACACATTTTTACTTATAATCTTTTTACTTACATAAAATATCTTTACCTGTAATATAATCTATATAGAAATTGCTTAGGCTTAGGGCCGATTTTTCAATGCTTGGATAAAACTTATCCGTCCAATAAAGTATTACACGATAATATTAAAATGTCACGTAAACTGTCAAATACGGGTAATTAGAATACGTTTTTAAAATGGTAGTTTTATAATTTATATACATTATTCGACGATTAAGTTTTATCCAAGCATTGAAAAATCGGCCCTTAGTAGACTTAGACTTTAGACTGCTCCGCCCATATCGGTCTATATTCACACATACACACAGACAGAAAACAAAACAAACATATTCCTACCTTAGTCAAAGCTTCCCGTAACGCGTTTCCGCTCGGCCAAGCGTTCGCTTCGTAATCCGCGTTATTGTTCATAAAACATAATGGCGGCGGATCGCCCACTTGACCGTACCGACGCGGGTAGTCTTCGCTCTCTAGTTGCATGCTACGTATCGCTTTATCTAAATGACTTAGAGCATCTGCTGCTAACGCGGTTTCCAACTACAATATTATTTATTTATTGAATAACATAATATACAAAAAACTAAACCAAAAAAATAAACAAGACCAACGTGCGGGAAGGAAGGCTTTCAAATGAAAAACGATCATCAAAACCGGTTCAACAGTGAAATTTTTTTTATATAACATATAAAAAAATACAGTGACGTTGAGAGCCTTTTAGTATTTTTGAAGTCGGTTGAAAAGAAAATTTACAGATAATACAATGGTAAGAAGAGATAGAATACATAAGGCCAATCACAATACTAATAACATTACTAATTTTTACATATTGAACATTGGTATGTTATAAAGCGTGTTTATAAAATAAGTCGCTAAAAAACAAAATGTTTATTGAAGTTTATTAAAATCACATAACAAATGCAACTTTCAAGTTTTCAGCGAACCTCGAGTTATAATGTCAGTTTAAATGCTGCCGTAAAACTGACATTTACAGACGTGGAGGTAAAGTTTCTCGTATAAATACTTACGCTACGTATAATGCGAAATAAACGGGCAAAATGTAATATGACATACCCGAAATAATTTTTAATTTTCACAATGTGAGAAGTTAAAAGTAGACACTATGATGTAAAATTCATTACTTTGATATGTTATGATGTTACGTTATGTTATGTTACTTTGATATTTAATATGGAAAATATTTTAATGAAAAATAATTAAAATCCTGTTTCAAACTAAATAAAATTAAACAATTTGTTTGTATACCCATTGTAATTAAAATCAAATACTTAACGTTTTTATTTCAATTAAAACCACAGATTCTTAACAAAACTTTTTTTGATAAATATGCTTATAAGATGTCATTAAGCATAAATTAACCAGTAATATAAAACTTACCCGAATCGAACAATTAGCGGTATTCATATCCATGTCTTTCCATTTAATATCATTGGGTGTTGTTAAATGCATTGTAGTTACATTCGCCATGAGATCCGGTACATCTTCCAAATTAACTGTATATGCGTCCAGATTTGTCAATATAAAACTCTAAAAACACACATTTATGAGAATGCTGTTATTTAATCAAACTAAAAGTATGTACTCAAACATTATGAAAATACGAAACTATGTAAAGTTAAACGTTCATAACGATACTAATCAACTGGTATTTAGAACAATAATGGATAAGTATAAATCTAATATATTACTTTTAGGGCTGATTTTTCAATCCTTGGTTAAAACTTATTCGTCGAATAATGTATAAAACTACCATTTTAAAAACGTATAGGTATATTAAGAAGAGCTGGAACGTCAACACATTTACACATTGCACATGTTAGGCCGGGAGATACTGACACAAAATTTCGGGTCATTTGTAACAGGATGGCGGTCTAGAGGGGTCTTAGTACGCAATGACAAAAAGAAAAATGATGGTCAGAACGCTGGTACCGGCGGACTAGTCGCGTGGGCGTTAGTCACACTCGTCGGATAAATAGCGAAAGTCCAACGATTTGTAACACAAAAATTTTAGAATTTACCGATAGCCCTTAAAAAAGATGTAGGCGGTAGTGTCATGCCATACAGTTACGATGTGACTTACAGTCCGCCATACCGACGTGAATGCGTTGATTTAAAAAAAACAATTCAACCATTTGTACCGGGCTCACTTTTGCACAGGTAACCATCGTCGTGCAGCCATTTACTAAAATCGCCATGCCATACTTTTCGGACGATTCCAAATGGTCGACATACCGCAGAAAATCTGCAAATTTTTGAATTTTTTTTTCTCGCCAAACGATTTGTACCACCCTAAATTTTTTTTTCAACAACTCCTGAATGATTATAAATAGAAGTGTGATAATGCCATACCTGTGGGAGGTGGCGAATGTGTATAAGATTTTTTTCTTATTGTAAGATTTTATTCGTAGTTTGAACGATTTGTAGCAGTATGGCACTAATTTTTCCCTCTATTAAAAGTATGGCAAATATAATAATGGTCACGTTGCATCATATACTTTCCAAAAATGCCGTACTGGTACAAATCGCCAATTCTTTTCATTTTTTTTTACGTCTTGGCTTAAGTCTTACAATCATCCGCCCCATGTTTGCAATCTGCGATATTTTTTTCTAGGTAGAATTGTATACAAACAAACAGAATATAATGATCCCATACTGTAAAAAATTATTTTACGTATTGTACAGTCGTATTTTTGAAACGTGACGAATATTTATTTATTTATTTATTTATTTATTTATTTCTTTGTAATCATACAGCATTACAATAAGTAACAATTTTTAATATATTAGTACAGAACTAAGAGCCAATTAAGATTACTACTTAGAATAAATTAATTTTCAAGTATGGCAGCACTTTTTCCCCCTACTAGAAGTATGGCAAATATAATAATGGTCACATTTTATCAAATACTCTCCAAAAATCCAAATGCAATACTGGTACAAATTGTTTGGCGAAAAAAAATTTTATTGCAGATTTTCGGCGGTATGGTGGCCATTTGGAATCGTCCGAAAAGTATGGCATGGTGATTTTCGTAAATGTCTGAACGATGATGATTACCTGTGCAAAAGTTAGCCTGGTACAAATGTTTGAATTGTTTTTTTTTTAATCAACGCATCGCGTCGGTATGGGGGGCTGTAAGTTACACCGGAAAAGTATGGCATGACACTACCGCCTACATCTTTTTTATGGGCTATCGGTGAATTCTAAAATTTTTGTGTTACAAATTGTTTGACTTTCGCTATTTATCCGACGAGTTCGACTAACGCCCACGCGACTAGTCCACCGGTACCAGCGTTCTGAGTTCTGACCATCATTTTTCTTTTAGTCATTGCGTAATAAGACCTCTGTAGAACCGTCATTCTGTTACAAATGACCCGAAATTTTGTGTCAGTATCTCCCGGCCTATGTATGTGTCATATTTTGCAATTGTTTATAAATACAGGGTGATGTAATTGGTGTAGTACGAATATCTAAAAATCTATGAAGAATTTTGTGATACAGTAAATGGAAGAATTATAGACTATTTTACAGTATTTAATAAAATCATTTAATTTTTTGTTCATTTTCATTAGAAATGTCAATTTTTCTCACCAAGGTGGAAATTTGGATGATAAGGATCTTGTTAGAAAAATATAAATTTTGACTAAAATCGGCATTTTTTTTTTCAAAAATCAAATTACTAATTAATAATCAGAGTTATCACATTATTAAAAAAAATAAGCCAAACTATACACAATTTTTACCTACTTGATGCAATCCTCAAAGATCATGGACATAGTGTATTGCGCCTTCCACCATACCATCCAGAACTCAACCCAATAGAGTTACTATGGGGCATAATTAAAGGGAAAGTAGCATCACAAAATGTGAACTTTAACTTGAAAACTGTGGAAGAATTATTTAGAAAGGAAGCAAATGCTATTAGTCTGGATATGTTTAGTGACGTTTGGAGAAAGACGCGAGAACATGAGGAAAAATATATTCAATTAGAACCAAAAGTAGATAATAATTACACTGACTCATTTGTCATTTATAATAACATTAAGAAATTCCGACAACGAAACATCGAGTTCTTCGAGCGATGAAAGTTACAGTGAAGTAGAAGATTACGATTATGATTAAATAGATTCTTCTTCTTCTCTATAGATACTGCTTTCTGAATTGGTGGTAATTGTTAAAACTGTTAAACTGTTATGACGATTCAAAAGTGCTTCTAGAAGAAGTCTAATTGTATAAATGTTTGAGTTTGAGTTTAAAACCAATAGTGTGAAAATTATACAATAAACATGTAACACATATTTGTTAGCGCGTATTGGTAGGTATTACGTACTTACTACAAATATAATATTTCTTAGATATCTTTACTCGACCAAAGTCAGGAATTTAATTATTATTTGATAATTGAATGATTATTAATACTTTTATCCAATTGATTATTATTAGAA
Source organism: Colias eurytheme (assembly GCA_907164685.1). Lineage (NCBI taxonomy): Eukaryota > Metazoa > Arthropoda > Insecta > Lepidoptera > Pieridae > Colias > Colias eurytheme. The sequence continues at coordinate 3,505 of CAJQZN010035348.1, read as the reverse complement.
TAAATAATTAACTTCATCAATTGATTTACTTTTAAATTATAATTTTACAGGTAAATTATGAGAGCTTTCATAAGTAATTATATTTGCATATATATATATATATATATATATATATCTACAACGCACCCATTTTACAATTCAAGTCTAAAATGAAACTAGAGTCGCATTTATTTTTGAACATACTGTAAGTGAAATTGCATAAGTGTGAGTACTGTGAACATGCCAGCTTTCCCTAATTGACCGATATTCTAATTGCCCGTATTTGACAGTTTACGTGACATTTTAATGTAATCGTGTAATACTTTATTGGACGGATAAGTTTTATCCAAGCATTGAAAAATCGGCCCTTACAGTAATAACCAGTGAGTAATGTGTGAGATTCTCAAATTATATCAAATCTAACAAAAGAATAACGCTACGGACAAACAAATAGACTCGCAGACGTTATACCATTATCGTAGCGTCATCATTACAAAGAACAAAAGCTTACCGCCCCTTCCGAAGGTAACTACTAACAAAACATTAAAAATGTGCACAGAGCGTAGAAAGCAAACGGGAAGGAAAATCCATTCGCTTTTATGTACAATTACATACTTCGTACCTTTATCTACCTTTAAAAGTAAATAAGAGATTTTAATAAAATATTCATCAATCAAACACAACACCGGTGTTCCGTGGACCAAAGAACATTTATCCAATAAAAACGTACTTGATATTGCGTGGAATTTTCAACTTGAATAATCTCCTCCATATATTTCCGAACATTTTCCACGGCGCAATCCATTACGTGATAGCTCATGTGCTCCACCTTGAAGACATTTTTAAATATCTCCCTATTGTCCCCTTCCGGGTCCAGTTTTCTGTATAGAATTGGATCATTTTTGTACGGCCACGTGTTTATCACTTCTTGTAAACGGATGAAACCTATAATGTTTTGTTGAATTTAAAATAGTGTAAGATATCAAATCAATGTTATTTTGGACTCCATTTTTACATTTTTTTTTTCTACTCGTGAAATATTCACTAGTATAATTAAAATAAAGAAAAATGACATATATTATGCATGCAAAATTTTCATGACTTACTCCCGTCGTCTTCGTAGAAAAATGTAAATTTATCCCATTGCAACTTTTTAATTAGCGTGGCATACGCTTTTGATATAAGTTCCGGCGGCGGGTGGTACATTAATGTATATGAATTTTCATATAACGTATCTGGAGGTTCCCAACTTAGAGCTAAATGTGATATCTGGAAATATTTTTATTTTAATGACACGTGCGAGAGCTCGTTAAATCTTAAAAATAGGCGTTTGATTCTGTGTCGAATGTTTCAAATAATGAAGGATCTCATTATACGTGATTGTTCTATTTTAGGATGGAAAATAATTATTATACAATGAAAAGATATTTTGAATAAATAAATGTACTCTGGAAATTGAACATATATTCAATACTTGCTTGTCGCAGAAATATGATAGAAAGTACTGCTCAATAGTACAAGTAGAAAATATAGCTTTATTTTTTAACTCACTAGGTAAGTATTGTAAACAATTTTTTTTTACTCTGTAAAAATTATTCTAAATCCTGGTTTATAATATGTATAATATTTCTTGAATACCTACCATATTGAAGGTTCATGCATTCATGCAAAAAGCGTAAATACAACAAAACAGCGAACACATACATAAATCTAACAAAAAGAATTCTCACACCGTATTTACATGACAAACACAAGACGTTCAAAAGGCATTTTGCAGCGTGTTCACTCTAAAAGCTGCAATCTAGTCCGTGATCGTATTTGCATTTATATGGATCATAACGTACATTGAGTCTGTTGCAGAGCAAGCAAGTCGTGTCACAGATACCGTTCGTCGGCCGAGGGTCGATGAGGGCCACGATGCCTTTGTTATCTGACGTGTATGGGCACACTGGAAACATTTTGGTTTATATTAAAACCTGATTTTCTGGAATCTCTTTTATTTACTGTCAATGCGGGTAGTTAAAGAAAATCCCCATGGCAATGAGATGACATTGCAGAAGCCTGTTTCTTTTTAGCCTCAACTACATACACAAATATCGTATGACTAAATTGCTCCGCTGCAATGTGGTTGCGAAGTGAAAGAAAGGAAACAAACGAGCAGAATTTCGTATTCATATATTAGTAGTAAAATAAATATGATAAGGCCTGTAGTAATTGGTATACGAATGTTAGTGGTGTTCTTTAAGAAGACTAATATAATGAAAGTTAGTAACTAACCAAGAACAGTTTGAAGACAGAGAAATAGGCTCTTAGATTTTATAGGCTTTTAAATCTAACGACCCAGCTTAACACGTTCGCGGACAGTAACGACCACAGGCGTCCAGAAAGCTAAAAGTGATACGACAGTACGTCTGTCGACGTATCAGTTTTTACTTGCATAAAATCAGTACGCCAAACGACGAGCGATTTTTCATACTATCATAAAGAACGGCATGTTGTACTGTCATCACAGGTATAATTACGACTTTTGTACTGTCACTGCATTATTTACAAAAATTCGTCAAAGGAAGGTACTTCCACGCATACATTCATATTTTTTTACCCCTCTCCCCGCGCACACTACGCCCGTGGGCGTCATGTTTGCATACGGTTAGTCGAGTACTGCGCCGCTGCGGTGATCCCGCGTGCCGCGTGTGAATTGTTGTTTAGAAATTGAGTATTTTGTTTCCAACGTAATTTAATTGTTTTACTCCTACTGGATGTACTAATTCAAGTCTAGTTACTTATGAAAACAACATATTTATGTTGCTATTGTTTGTTGTGAACACGATTTTGTTGAACTAAATTTGTAACGAATATTTTTGCAAATGGCGTCTCGAGACTCGTTCGAAAAAGAACAAAAACGTCTTCAAGACCTGTTTGATGCAGCGTCTACCCCTGAATCGAGTCCATACCCATTTGCTGATGATGGTGACTATGAATCTGACGCTGAGTACTTACGACGTTTACGCCTATATCCGTTCTGTCATATCATATGGTTTTTTAACCATGAACCATGACACTACGCCCCTGGGCAATGTATGAAAAAAAGTAGTGTCTCAGTAGCTGCAACCTGTAAACCAGTACTGTCCGCGAACGTGTTAATTTAGTCTGGTGTACGCAGTAAAGGCCTAGGATAGATTTTTAAGGTTTTATAGATATAAGCCTTGAAATTAACTTAGTTACTTTATGTACTTAGATCGGGATTAGAATTAAAAGTTTGATGAATTTTCAAATTCTACGCTATATCTGTTTGTCTCTGGTTCAGAAATCCTAAATCCTAAAATAATAAGAGCAAACACTATTTGCATATTTTTAATAAAGTTCAATATTAAAAATACAGCAAAGAGATGTTACAAAAGCAGTTTAAAGTCAGGATTAACTAACAAAGTTACTTTACTTTGTTAGTTAATTTTATTACTTTGCATTTCATAATATTCTAATCAAAATAAAAACTTACGTTCTAAAGCCGTGGAATAGCTGTCGA
>CAJQZN010035346.1:0-26011 GCA_907164685.1 Colias eurytheme | reverse complement strand
CATAGGGACAGGGAAAGCGACTTTGTTTTATACTATGTAGTGATTAAGATATACCTACTGTCCCGAACACGATAGATACGTTGTGTACCTATGAAATTTGATTAAAAAATATTTTCTAATATACCTATTCGTATGAAATTCAATAATTGTCTTGAACACAAAAAAATTATAAAAAACAATTTCAATGCAAATTACATGACGCTCTATATTAAACACGTGATACACCTATATCAAGAGTGGTGAAACTTTTATTTAATTTTTAGGAATAAGTGAGTAGGTACTTAGATTTAACTTAAACAAAAAGAAATGAATTGTTATTTATTTGCCAGTTACGCAACTGGACAAAATATAAATGAGACCAATCGGAAGATCGTTCAAATAAAAAAAAATCATCAAAATCAGTTCACCCAGTCGAAAACTCCAAGGTAACACACACAAAAAAAAACAGTCGAATTGAGAGCCTCCTCCATTTGCAGAAAAAATAGAACATAATAATAATGCATTCATTAACTTACCTTAGTGCTAACAAATATTTCCTCTCGCGTGACGACTTTTCTCTGAATAAGATCGGCAATAGCAGCACCTACATCTTCTTCGTTATCATAGTAAGCTGCTGTGTCGATAAATCTCAAGCCTGATTCCACAGCACGTATTACTGATTGACGTCCCACTTCTCCTTTCTACGAGAAAGTAGAGTAAGAAAAATCATTTTCAGAATAATTTATAGTAATATTATTTATTTATTTATTTATTTATCAATTTAATATATATCACCCATATATCAACCAATACAATTCTTTACAATCATACAAAATGAATTAACACGGTAGGTACATAAGGCGGCCTTATCGCTCACTAGCGATCTCTTCCAGACTGCCCAAGGCAAGAAATAAAGAAGAAAATAAAATTATAACGTTTTCTAACAGTTGCTCTAACAGCAGTAGGGAAATAAGAAAAATAAATAGGTACGTAATTACAGACAGGTCAATCACCATAAGTGTTCTTCTACTGTGAAAGTTATATAAAAATGTATTTTCATACCAATACCTTTGTATCCATTATTTGAACAATACTATAAACAGAAAGTCGATGTTAAAAATATTTTTTCTTTAAGGTATATATCTGTAAGCTAAATTATAAATAATTTTAACTTACTAAAAGATAGGTTCCAAAAGACATCGTCGGTAATTTGTTGCCATCGTTCAAGCTCAAAAATGGGATGCTGGGGCCTTGCTTCATACAATGGATCTAAAACATTTTTTACGTGTTAAAATTTAATCTATAATTTAATTATCCACCACAAGCAACTGTTTTGCATCATTAACTTTACCTACTGCGTGACTATTACTTATGGTCAACGTATTGTCCTACATCTTCAAAACTAAGAACATCATCTACAATCATATGACTCTATGTTTGTTTGTAGTTTTTCCTTTACATGCGTGATGCGTCTCGTTTTTTTTATATAGATACCCCTCCCTTGAATTATATTTATTCTTATCTTCATTCTAAATAAGTTTAAAGTATAAATAAGTTTCTCACCGATTCAAATAGAAGAAATAATTGCACTAAGAAAATCATATTGAATTTCAAGTAATACATGATGAAATATTGTTTTATTATCCGATAAACTTCATTACTTTTCACTTTAAAATTTATTTATTTATATTTAAATAAATATGGAAGATAATTGTACACACAAGTGGTTGTTTTGTGCAATCTAATACAACTTCATTCTTACAAGTTGTATATCGTTTTTATATTCGTTATCAACCATTTTTGAAAGATAGGCTTGTGCCACAACCAACGCCTCGAAATACATGGTTTTAGGTACCTAGGTATGATGTTTCTACGCTGCGTCGATTCTTCAAGGCTTCACTTTAAACTCAAACATATACTATATTTTCTCAAATTATAGAATAGGTATGTATTTTTTCTACTAAAACATTTCAAAAGACCTTTAATTTATAAAATTCAATTTTTCAGATGGTTTTCATGGATTTATTTTAACAACATAAATGTAGGTACATAATATCTCTCTGCATTTTGTTTTATAAATGAATACTGATACCTAATACCAATAATTAATATTGGCATTTTTTTTACCCTTTCTTATTATGTTTAAATATCTTTTCTGAAGCACTGAAATATTACCAATTTTTGGGCGTTTAAAAATTCCTCGCTAAACACCCTTTATTAGTAAAAATAAATTGCTGCAATAAAGTGAATAAAGTTGTTTTTTATGTCCATATACTTTATATTAATGAACATTCATTCATTTTATCTTTTTGATAATACAACTGTTGCTATTTGCATCATAATTACCTCGAATAAAATGTATTTGTATTAATAACTTTTTGCATATTAATGATAATTTGTCTACCGCTAATTACAAATACGGTAAGTATTACACGATAACTATTTATATTAACTTATTTTAAAATACTAGCTTTATGTGCGTGAAAGATTTCCTTATTAAAAATCTAACTCATATATTATTTATTATAACAATATTGACGAGCTATCCCAATGAATAATGTCGTCAAGAAGATGATATTTTATACATTTTTTAAGAATTTTCCTTGCGCGATTTAGATAAATTTTTCACAAATTCAACATATATATAATATATTAACTACCCGCGGCTTCACTCGCGTTGTCCAAAGAAACCCCACATAGCCCTGTTCTCGAGAGATTTCTTGAATAAAAATTATCCTATGTTCTTATTCACATATCAAACTATTTTCGTACCAAATATCATTCAAATCAGTTCAGTGATGGAGTGAAGAAGAGACAGACAGTAAAAGTTACTTTCACATATATGTTTATTTTATTTTTGTAGAGAACTTAAAAAAATCATCATTGTAAATAGATAGATTATTGTTTCATATTTACGTTAACACAAATAAAATTTTAACGCGCCAAGAATTGGTTCCCGTATTCACACTCATAAGACCTTTAACTTAAATCTATGTCGCACTAAATACGGCCAAAATTCACCTATCAACCGTATGTGTACCACTTATAACACTGTCTGCCATGAGCTCGACTTATTTAATGCATCGGTCAGTACAATCAAAAAATTTTTCTTTTCTCTAACAAATATGTAGAGATTGTCTAATCTAAAAATGAACGCCCCTCCACTGTGTTTACGCTCACATTCAAAGTACGTGTATAGACGCAATACACACAAATTGGTCTGCCTCATTGGTCGTTCAGTCCTCCAGTCCCGTCCATGCCCGAACGACAGGACCAGTTGGCCAACTAGTGCATAAATGACGCGATGCACGACAGAACGGACGTGTCATTCCGTACATAGCGCGCTCTCCCCGCCATACAATGCTAGGCACCTGAACTGATCGCCCGATTAGTTGACAAATCAGTGCGCGAGTGTCAAAGTTTGCAGTAGAATCGACGCGCGCACACATATAAAGTGGTTCAATAATTATTTGTCCTCACACATTGAAACAATTAAGTTTAGTGGAGGGGCGTTCATTTTTAGATTAGACAATCTCTAACTAATATTATGTTTTAATTGTTATTTTTAATTATTATTATAAGTGTAGGTTTATATAATTGTTGCATGTTGTGTTCGCTCTTAGAAGGCCGTCCAACTAAAAGTCACAAAGATTATGATTGTATTTTCACTATTTCTTAATGTTGGAACGTCCAGTTAGCGGACCAAATAAAAAAAAAAAAAAACACAATTACATAATGGTGTCATACCATAATGATTATTTAAAAATTTCACTACTACTTATAATGAATGATTTATATGAGTTTATACTGCATGCTACAAAACAGAGCTCTACATGGGGAATAAAAGTGTATTTGTCTGTAAAGGTCTATTACGATATCATCCAAATCAATACCTTTCAAGAATATGCAATAGGTATAATTTAGAGGCGGAAAACTAAAGGGAATTAAAAGATATTATTAAAATTAAAAATACTCTTTAAGTACACAAGTTCTCAAATAATATTATGCCCTGTCTCCATTTGCTAAATTTTTGGTTAAAATTTAATGTACATTTAGTACGCTCCTATTAGTATTTGAAATTAAAAAAGCCTTCTTGCAGCAAAAACAGCTATCTTCTCATTCAGTTCTCAATTGTAAAGCTCTTATCATTCACCCCGCTGTAGTTGAAAATTTGAGTCTACTTAAGTATTTGCTAAAATAAAGATAGGATAGGAAAAATAAAAACGAAATGGAAATTAAAAAAAGCAGCTGCGCAAAATAAAACAAACATTTATTCAACAAAAACAATTTTTCATATTTATATAAACAGTAATAATGCAAATGCATAATTTTAAAAAATTATACCAGTAATTTATGGTTTATAGAAACTATAGAAAATATGTGGTTTATATCTAGCCAATGGATGAACTTTGGTATACACATCATATTCGTTGATCCTGTAAATGTCTTTCTGAGATACATTGAAATCGAAAACATTTATATTTTCTTGTATGTGGCTTTTATTTTGAGATCTTACTATTGGAATTAGGCCTCGGTCAATCTGAAAAAAATAGAAATAACGTGCAATTAAAATGAGAAATATCTTTAATCATGAATATCTGAAGTAATATTTCTTAATCTGAAAGAACTTTTAAGTAGATAAACTGCTAAATACATAGTGGAGGAAATTAAAAGAGAATTTTGTAGAGATTTTTGTAAAAGTACGAAAGTTCTGTAAGTACATACTTCTTAAGTCAAAACTTAAATGATACCTCGAGATAAAACTGTAAGTAATGAAGTAATTCTTATTCGCACCTCAAATACAACAAAATATCAAGTTTCGAGGATTAAAACCACCAACAACATCGTTATCGTTAACCATAACTCTATTTTTAATATACTAACCGAATACCGCAAAACAATTTGAATAGACGTCTTATTATATTTCTTAGCCATCCCCACTAATACAGGGTCATCCATAGACGGTGGAAGGTCTTCAATAAAGTCCCTCGGTGCAACGTGACCCAAAGAAGTATATGCCATCACATTGATGCCATGTTGCTGGCAGTAGGAGACGAGTGGCATATTGGCGTATGTTGGATTTACCTGGAACAATTCTTATTTTATATACTTTTCAGTATTAGGGAATTTTATAGTTTCAAATTAAAAAAAAACAATGTGGAAGTCAAATTTCTAAAATAAGAGCTATCTCTACTATGTAGTAGTTATTTACCTACTCTTTTTGGTTTAATGCTCCAAGTATTTACTTTTGTAGACGTATTTCGTTACTTTATAAATATTACTAACATCAGTTTATTTAGTTAACACTGGCAAAATAATCATTAAAACTATACAATTTTCTTTATATACCTACAAATTTAAAATATTATAGTACCTTATGTTTTTATTTAGGTACTATAATATTTAAAATTTATGTGTAATAAATTATTAATTCTATATCTTTACAAACCTCTATTTCGTTAACAGCAGGTACCACATTACAGTTTGACAAAATTCGGTTAATCTGTCTGCTGTTGAAATTTGAAATACCAATCGATTTAGCCAACTTCAAGCTCTTTGCTTCTTCCATACCTTTCCATACTTCTACGTAGTCAGTACATAGAAATTCACCACTCCCCTGACAAAATAATAGAAATGGTATTATAGGGTAGATTTATATATTATTAAGCTGAAAAGTTTGTTTGTTTGTTTGAACGCGCTAATCTCAGCAACTACAACAAAATTCTTTCAGTGTTAGATAATTTATCGAGGATTCATCACGCTAATACTAACAGGAGCGGGGCACAGCTAGTTTCAAATATTTTCATACAAAGTCAAATAATTATATCCATAAAGGTTAAGCACACTATATTTCACAAGGCTTCACCAGGATTAGCTTTACTAATTTTAATTTGATCACAGTGAATTATTGCGATATTTTAGAAGCATTCGGTATTTTTTGTAGCTGTTTTACTGATGTAGTAGGTACCTTGTGTCATACAGTATAGTAATATATCATCTGTGTTTGATATAAGTAGGTAATTAAATACATGCATTCCCTACAATATTTATTACGATACCGTTTCAGCCATCGGACTGTGAATCAAATAGAGATCGACGTAGTCCAAGCCAAGTCTTTGTAAAGAACCCTTCAGTTCTGGCACCACTTCATCCCGACTATTGTTCGTATTTAAGAGCTGGAAATTAATAATAATAATAAAAAGACGTGTGGCACTCGGGGACTGCCGCGGTAAAGCTATTACTAAAGCTATTACTATAGCTACTACTATAGCTTAATAAATTACATTATGTTTTGCTTTAAATTGTGATTTCATTTGCAAATCCATTTTATAAGCAGAAGAGGGAACTACTGCTTCGTATTGAAAAGTTATTCTTGTGTTGAATGCTTCTTTTATTGAGGACGAATTTGTCAAATCGTTTGTCTCGAAATTGAGGCGTACGTTCAACCAAAACTAGTGGAACATCTATGAAAAATTGGGGTCAGCTATTTTAATTTTATTTTATTACAAGCCCCCAAATTACTTGCATACTCACTTTAGTCGTAATAAAAATGTCCTCTCGTTTTATAACACCCCGATGTATAAGATCAGCAATTCCTTTACCGACTTCTGCTTCATTTTCATACATTTTAGCTGTATCTATGTGTCGGAAACCAGCCTCTACTGCCCATACTATATGTTCACGGGTTGTCTACAAATTGATAAACGAAATTTTGTATAGATTCCTTCATAGTCTATTAAGTTATGATTTTGTTTTGCATTAAGTAAAGCCGCACCCATTAAAAATAGCATATTATTTGACTTTAGAAAGGTCCACACAGAGCGAGCATCCTCGCGAAGCAGCTGTGTCTGTATGGGCATGTCTACGCTAAGAAGAAGGGTAGGCTAAGAAAATAGTGGCACACGTGAATCGGCCAAGGCATCGTCAACAACAACAAGAATCGCGAGCTGATTCGCGCAACAATTACTTCGCGAGGCTGCTCGCTCTGTATGGACCTGCCAACAGGTTTTATAATTATGTTCTTATTTATCATTTAGTACAAAATATCCATATAAAATCTTACCTTCGTGTCAGTTCCATATGCAATTGTTGGTATTAAGTTGCCATCGTTCAGCATTCTATACCTATTTTCTTTATATGAATGTACCTTTAAAATAGTAGGTATTTAATTATAATTTTACAAAAATCTTTATGTTTTGAATAAAATATATCTAAAATTTTATAATACTTTTGTGTAGCATACTTACCCATGTTACCCCCAATAATAAAATTAAAACTGTTTTAATGTACGTCATTTTCATTGAAAATAACTATTGAAATAAATAAAATTCACAAAAATAACCTGTTTAATATATAATGGGAGCGTTATGGCAAAAAAATTGAAATCAAGCATTCTCTATCACTTTAATGTATCAACTTTTTATGAGTATTATAAAATGAATATTAAAAACGGAGTTCCTTTTCGTATTTTCCAGGCTAGGAAATTATTGTTTGATGGCCAATGAATGTGTATTTTAGGAAAAGTCAGCATTATCAGATTAAACTAATTAAGGCTTCGATTACTTGATGCCAAATACCTATTTCAAAAATGCCTAGGTACAGGACTTCATTTGAAAAATACGATTGCTTGAAAACCATTTATTGTTTAAGTTTGATCATTACCTAAATAATTAATATTCGGATGCCGCAAGAGTTGTAGCTACTAATTTTGAGAAAATTAAATGAAAAACTTATTTCCACCCAAAGTAACTCAGCTTTTCTGATGATTAAAATTATTGAAATTTCAAGTCCAAAATGTTGGATAAGCTGTTATTGATGTAATCTCCAAAATCGATTGATGGCGGTGAGCGACGTGCCGGTATTTACATTTTAATCAAAATATTAACGAAAACAATTTTCTTTTAATAGATACCATTATCTTAAGTAGCATTTAAATGACGCACTCTAATTAACATCACATAATAATAAACTATAGCTATAGAGTTGTTGATAGAGATAGCAATTAATGAGGTACCTAATAATAATTATAAATCATCGACTAATATAGACTTAAAAAAGTATATAAGAGAGTAATATAAACAGTCAGTTTTATTTCGGCGTTTCAGTCTTTTCAGGACGTCCATTGTTTGACATAGGTTTCATAGTCTGTGGTTTCACCCAAAGTCAGTTTTGTCCAAGGTTTTGTCTAATGTTCACAATATTGGTAAATGATGGTAAATGTTATTAAAAAAATGTATTATTTTTTATTGATACTTGTAACTAAGTGAATGCTAATCGGTAATAATGATATTATAACAGTTTTATTTAATAGAATTTAGTAATTGCTAAACTAAGTAACTGGAAAAATATATTTTTCTGTTCACGTTATAAAAAAAACAATTCTTATAAAAATAATATCTTTATTATCTATTTCTTAATTAATATTCCCCGAACGGGTAATAGGGGGATGCTTTCCAGTCGTCTATTTTGATGACTCGAACGTTTTTGTTGAATTTGTTGATTGTGGCCACTTCATCTTTGGTCAGGCTGAAGTCAAATAAGTCGATGTTCTGCGCAATACGCTGCTGGTTCGTGGACTTCGGAATCGGGATGATTCCTCTGTCGATCTGAAAATGATATGGAATATAAGAATTAATTATCTACTACTAAAATAAATAGTTAATTTATTTAAAATTATGCAAAAAATTGTGAAAAATAAATAAATTTTGACGCTTCTGACATTATTTCCAAAATGTATGTAGTAGCTCCGCAATAAGAAATTACTTCTACTCAACTTAAACACAGGTATTGTACAATATTTTACAGTAAAATTAATCTGTACATTAATCTGGTTTCTTAACGTGATTATTATTTACGTATACGGTATACGCAACTATTCTTAGTGGGAATGGAGAAAAATACAGTTTTAATTTTAGTCAAATTAATGTATCTATAAGACACTATTGCAATATAACCCTACATAGATTATAGGCTCTAGTTATTTTTTAAACATTTGTACAGTTGACTATCTAATTTTATTTGTGATTAACTGTTCTTAATATCATGAAATTCGATTGCGTATAAAATTATAAATAGTTACTTACCAAATAACGCAGCGCAATTTGCGACGTAGTTTTTCCATACTTCTTTGCCATTTTCACTAACGCGGGGTCATCAGCTCTTGGTGGAGGAGCATTGTCAGATTTCCGGGACACAAGGAATCCGAAGGGACTGTAGCCCATTGGTACTATACGCAGGCTTTGTAAATACGATATTAAGTCTATTTGAGTGAGCGTGGGATTTACCTGGAAAACGATTTTTATTATTATAGCAAGTGAAGAATGTATATTGTAACATACGTATATTGTTACTAAAATTATACCTAGGTAATAAAAAACGTAGTTGAGAATATCAAACAGCTGTGTGAAAAGCATAAATTATACATTTAGTGACTGATATATATTCGAATAAAATAATAACCTCCTCCTTTTTTTTTGAAGTCGGTTAAAAAAATTCTAATTCGAATAAATTGGCCATATATATGTTACCGGAAATGTATGAAATCAAGGAATTGTATACAATTCCTAGGAAATGTATACAATTCCGATACCATTCAGGAAATGTATAAAATATTGTTTAAAAAACTATTAAATGCATGCATATCCTAGGAAATGTATAATCATCTTCCTAGGAATTGTATACAATTTCAATATCGTATTAGGAAATGTGTAAAGTAAATGTTTTCTGTAATAAAACACGTTGTTATTTTTTTTTATTATAGCTCTTATTGATTCAATCGGGTAACAGTCATACCGTAAAATTGTAATAATATTATGTACAATTTATTATCTTACTAATTAACATTTTAAAAATCAACTATCTAACTTTTAACGTAAATATCACAAATTAAATTAACTTATAAAATCAAATTTTCATTTGGCAAGTACCGTATTACATTACGGCTAGCTGTTTTATTATGCCGAAAATTCGTCTTTTTCCAAAATTCTACAAAAAGACGGTCGCGAGCCGACGGAGCCCTACTTCGTGGGGCTCCTATTTCTGTGTAGTTTTAAAAAACACGAACCTAACCTAACCCACCCCCTTATCCAAACCAAAAATTTCTGATTACGAATTATCGGCATAGTTACTACAAAATGCTGACCGTTTGTAAACGGCCAGATTATATAAAATTTGCCTGCGACATATCAATATCTTAAATGTTTTACATTTCCGATAGCTATTTAGGAAATGTAAAGATTTCCTAGGAAATGTGTATAAAATAATTTATTTCACACATTTCCGTGCGATTTTAGGAATTATATACATTTCCTAGGAATTGTATACAATGACGGATTACATACATTTCCGGTAACATATACAAAAGTTACTACAAATAACATAGGTATTTTTAAGTTTTATTTACATCGTGAAAATGTAAAGTCTGTATTAATAAATAAAGTGTGTACATATTTATAAGACTTTTGTTATTTTTAATCATCATTTAATAATTTATAATCTCCTACCTCAATTTCATTAACAGCAGGCCAGATCTTGGAATTTTTGACGATTCGGTCAATTTGTGACGCATTGAAGTTGGAAACTCCAATAGATTTAGCGAGACCGAGTTGTTTGGCTTGCTCCATTCCCTTCCAGGTGTCTAGGTAGTCTACATCGTCTAATGTGTCATCTTCCTATTGAGAAAAATGATTTGGTATTCATGTTTAGATATCAGTTTTACAACTTGTAGGATATAAATCAAAATAGTATGGAGACAACAGCTGATAATACAGTAATCTATTGTGACAGGAGAAAAAAACTGATCTCTGGACTTGTTCAAAAAAATTCGATGAATGTGTGGTATTTAATCTCTTTATTTGCCAATTTTACAGCAATTTTTTCATAATATCATGGTTTCAAAGTGACTTATAAAAAATTCGATAGACATCCAATAGCCATATTACCAGCCAGGCTTATAACTGTAACATACAGAGACAGACTCGTTAATTTAAAAATATTGAAGCAAATCATATCGTCGTGTTCTTAACTATCAAAGGCAGTTAGAAAAACAGCCTCTAGTCTTGTAATCTCAATCTCAACAAAACATAAGTTCCAAATGAAATTTCACCCAGCGATTTCATTCGTAATGATGATTGCATTCAAAGAAATGTATTGATATCCGCTTCGAATGTAATGATGATGGATACTTACTTTAGTGGAAACGGGAAAGTGAATGAGGTACAAGTCGACGTAATCTAAACCAAGATTCTTGAGCGATTCCCTCAACGCGGGGACCACTTGCTCGGTGCGGTGTTTGTCGTTCCAGAGCTGAAATTCAATTAAAATTATAAGTAAAACATTGAATATTTATAAATACTGGTAATTCAACATGTTATTAATAACTGTGCACTAGATTCTACTAGATACTAACGATGTTTTTTTCCGTATAAATTTATTTCCGTTAAATGAATTGAAAATTATTAGAAAACATTACATAAAAAATGCAAGTATAACCGTCATAGTGAAAGTAATAGTTACGAATTAGATAATTATCTACACTATCAATGCAACTTGATCTAAGTGTTTTATTTTAGCACCAAGTTTCTATACAAAACCGATCAGACTAACCATGTCCCTTCAACATACCTTAGTCGTAATAAAGAGTTCTTCTCTAGTCACCAATTTATCAGCAATTGCTTTGGCTATACCCTCTCCCACTTGTTCCTCATCGAAGTAAATAGCAGCTGTATCTATATGTCTGTACCCAGCCTGGATAGCCCAGTACACAGCTTGTCGAACTTGGTCTACGGATTCCGACTGTAAAAGATTTATTTATTATTTCAATTGTTATTTTTCTGTATTTCGACGATTCAAAAACGCTTCAAAACGAAGCCTAGTTGACGACGAAATGTTTCAGTTTGAAAATAACCGTCTCAATAAAATTTACGACGTCGTTGAAGAGCCTAGGTTCTTAATGAAAGAGCCGATTATGCTAGTTAGCTGCGACATACAAAAAAACATCAATAAGATACTATTTAATTTCAATTCCGTCGTTATTAATAACTAAAAATACTAATTAAAGAATTGTCTATTTATAATAACGAGTAATGTAAGAACAATATTTAATATTTATATCGTGCGTATTTAATAATTTATATCGTACCTGTATTCAATATAATTTATCAATTACATGTCTAAAATTATTGCTCTCATCTTTTTTCTACGAAACTTCATGTGTTCCGTATTTTCTAATTAACTTTAAAACAATATCCGGCATGTAAACATTATTATAAATAAATATTTGAACACGCAATACACATATAGGGGTAAAGTCACCAGTAGTTGACCATGTACCTGTAGTTGACCGCTAATGCACATAAACCGTTATAATAAGAATTCGCGGCAATTTTAAAAACTCATTCGTTAATAAGTAGTTAGTGCTGCTATCTGGTCAAATAGGCGCGAAAATTGCGCATTCATATCTGTCAAATATAGTAAATGGTTGCCAGTTGTTTGTTGAGTGACGGACCATAAAATCAATAAATTCGTTTTTTGTAATAATATTCGTAGAGATTGAAAAAGTTTGAAGCTAAATACTAGGAACTTTGTCACCTTGTTGACGGTAAGTGTTTTTCGTTTCTTATTCGTTTATGGTTTATTTAAATGACAGGGTAATTAAAATTTAAAGATTTGTTGACAAAATTGAGATGTGGGGGTGGTCCAATACTGATTCCGTTTGACTGTGATTTTCTAGTAATTGACCATGGTGGTCCATTACCGAATTACCGTTTGACTATGATTTTCTAGTAATTGACCATGGTGGTCAACTTTTGATTAAGTTCTGTATCTTTTAAATATACTGCATATAATCTTCTTATATATAAAAATGAATCGCAAAATGTGTTGGTAAGCGCATAACTCGAGAACGGCTGAACCGATTTCGATAATTCTTTCTTTATTATATTCCTTGAAGTACGAGGATGGTTTTTATGTAGAGAAAACGTAAATATGTATCACGGGCGAAGCCGGGGCGGACCGCTAGTAATTAATTAAAATAAACTATTTTATTTACTTTAAAAATAGATTGATTTTCTTTAGTAGTTGACTAACTTTATGGTACAAATTTATGGCTATGGTCTATTATTAAAACCAATTTTTATCTTGTAGATGCCTGGGAAAAGGGGCGCATTCCTAAATTATACGGTTAAGTATACTGTTTCTTTCGTAGCTTTAAGTACTTTTCCAGGATAAAAGTAATTGTCGTACTTAAATATGACATACTAGATTTCCGCCCGCGGCTTCGCCCGCGTTTTCAAAGGAAAACCCGCATAGTTCCCGTTCCCGTGGGTTTTCCGGGATAAAACCTATCCTATGTGTTAATCCAAGTTACCCTCTATATGTGTGCTAAATTTCATTGTAATCGGTTTAGTAGTTTTTACGTGAAAGAGTAACAAACATCCATACATCCATACATCCATACTTACAAACTTTCGCCTTTATAATAGTATTAAGAATTAAGATAGGCTTAAAAAGGCCTAATTATTATTATATTTCAAATAAAACGTTTTCTTTTCATCTTATTTTGCTTCTTATTTAACAAATAACCCAATTAAAATTGTAGCATCTGAGTGGTCATCTACTGATGCAAAATATGGTCATCTTCTAGTTTTTAGATGGTCAACTACTAAATTTCTAATATAAGAACATTTTTAATTTTTTTTAAGTTTATTCGACCATTGTACGTGGTGAAATGCTTGTTCATATGTTAAAACACATTTCACAGGGTTTCCAAAAAAATAAACTTACTGAATTCATATGATAATTAAAGTCAAACATTTAAAAAGAATATTCTGTCTCCTTAAGTGGTCATCTACTGATGCTTTTACCTTACGATATTCTTGAGCAAATAAAATAGGTTCAACGACACTAAAACAAACTAAATTTATCGCTACATACGAAAAATCACACTTCTATTGAAATAAAGCCGTTCTTGTATCTTTACTAAAATGTCTCTATATATACAAAATTCTCATGCCAAGCATGTGATATAATGCATTACTCCTGAAAAACGCCATGACCTTTTTTATTTTTAATTTGTATATTCAATTGTTTGATAGGTTATAAGATAATTTTATACCCCTAAACAAAAAATCACTGATAGAATAACGGCCGATTCAGAAAAATTTATATGTAAATACAAATTCAAATTCAAATTCAAATATATTTATTTGCTCGTATATGGTTCATAAGGGTGTTCCGTGTTACACAAAAATTTTTTTTATCGCATATATACTGCCATTTTAAATGGCGTGCAAAAATATACAAATTAATACAGTCAAGTTATAAAATACATTAATAAACAATTACAACAACAATTACACATAAAATTACAATTAAATTAAATTACAATTACCTCTTTAGCTGTGCCCCTCCCTGTTCCTAACGCAACCACAGGAATTTTGTTTCCATCATTTAGTTGCACGGTGGGTGCTAATACTGCTGTAGAAATCTGCAAAAACATAAATATATTCATATGGTAAATCTATTCACATTACGCAAAGAAAACTGCTTATTTATGTGAAATCATTAGTTTTCTCGTAACATTTATCGTTATTTATACTCGGTTGTAATTGCAGTTCATGCATAGAAAGCAAAATTATAATATTATGTAGAACATAATAATATGAAATATAGGTACTTTTTGAAGTCTCTACCAAAAAAAATTACTCAATCTAATTTGAGAAGCTATTGATTAGATTTCAGATCAAACATTCTGAAAGATTAAAAGGCTCTGTATTTCAAAAGGTTAAAACTTATGAGATATTTAACCGATTGTAATATAGTTAATTAGGTATATGTGATACCTAAATCATATTATCATTGCATGTCCAAACATCTAAAACGAATTCATGAATAACTAAATATTCACTAATCTCTACATCTAAAATCGTATGTAGGTACTTATTTAATCAATTCAAACTGAATGAACTAAGCATTGTTCTTATTATGTTAATCTATAGATATTTCCTTGAATTCATAAGTATAATTAAAGAGGTAAATAGATACAATGTGCGTGATACAAAATTCTTTGTTCCATATCATGCGATAAAATGCGTTCATTAAATGGTAATAAAGTGGTTAAATGGATATATAACATTTCAGGGGATTGACAATTATTATTTTAAACTGTTCAATCAAGTTTGAGTAATCTCCTGAATAATGAACTCAAAAACCTCTCGATTGATTTTATACCTAACTAGCAAACCGGGCGAACTCCGTTTCGCCACCAGAGACACCTTGGGCCTTAGACAAAGTAACAATTAAAAAACGATAACGAAGTTAGAAAAGGCAAAAATGTATGGGATTGACATACGCCGCGTTAGATCACGTGGTCTATCTAATGTCAATCCCATACATTTTTCCTTTTCTAACTTCGTTATCGTTTTTTAATTGTTACTTTGTCTACGGGCCCTTTTCTTTGCTATAAACCTCACGGAGCCCGAGACCTATCCAACGAATGCAAAACCGTGGAAATCGGTTCGTACGTTCTGGAGTTATAGCGTCAGGAAGGAAAATCCGACTTATTTTTATATAGTAGATTTCTTTTACCCTTACAAAGCTAGATAGTCCGGGATACATCGCCCATTTTTGCAAGTGATTACTATCAAGCTAATTTTTCGTGAGTAGCTTTATTTTGATGAGATGCCCAATAATTTCATGTACAAAAGCTCTCGATTGTGGTAGCTACCAGAGGAAACAAGGATAAAATATTTTGATTTGATGGTTCTCAAATATTAATTACTAACTGAATGTTTTTTTTTGTTCAATCTCAATGTGTATCGATAACGAAGTCATCATAAATGATTACTAACCAGCTGATTTTTTTATTTTCACTTATTTAATACTTATATAATTCAACAGACATATTGTCCTACAAATTGCGTAATAAATATTTGAGAACCGCCAAATCAAAAATTTTTATCCTTGTTACCTCTGTAAGCTACCACAATCGAGAGTTTCGTACATGAAATTATTGGGCATCTCATCAAAATAAAGCTACTCACGAAAAATTTGCTTGATAGTAATCACTTGCAAAAATGGGCGATGTATCCCGGACTAAGATCGTTAATAAATAACACATTTCTCTCCTCTATTACTCTATTCAAAATTAAAAGAAAATTCTTTAAAAGTATACCTTCACCCACATATTATGCATAATTCATATTCTGATTGTTTTTTTATTCAATAATTATGATGCAAAAAAACATGTGATCTTTATAAAAATACCTTATAATTATGTGTGACTCAATAAAACAATTGTAGTCTATACTTAATTGTTTCATAGTTGCATAATTATTATTCCATTCTTATTTCTTGATACTTTTAATCTATAATAATTCTTAATTATTGTTCATTCTCGCAAAGGTAGAAATCTCCTCCGTATAAACTTAAAAAATAACTTATATATTTATTTAGTTGAATGGTATTTATATAGTTTGTAACATACATAGAGTCACAGTATTACAATCCCTAAATATTGTAATACCTACTGTGATAGAGTAATTTTTTTCACCACGCTTTTATCGATTCGCTAATACGGCCATCAACTAATTATTATTTTTGTACAGGTATATGATCAAGAATTTCTGTTAAAATATTAACATTAACAACTACTAAAAATATAATTTATTAGTATCTTAATAGCGCTATAAAATCGTAACGACCAAAACAAACAAAAAAAACTTACCTAATTTACATTTTTCAAACCAAAACATGAAAATTGAAGATTCATCTCTAACATGACCAAGGTACAATAAATCTCATTAGCAAATGAACTCGTTTGCCTTTATCGCATCGACTTTGAATAATATTCGCAAATGCCATTGCCGTTGCACTAATAAGATTTCATAATATATCTAGGCTTCTTCAAAATATAGCATAAAATATAGAACCTAAGTTTTTTCACTAGCTCATGTTTTGCAAGTCCAAAAAAATCATATAAACAACATCAAATGTAGCTTTTGTGTAGCTTCAAACCAGCTTCTGATTCTATCAACTGAAGTAAATTGTGGATAATCATCCACATTGCGACGTGCCGCTCCCGGAGCGTTAATAACATAATTAATAATTAGTATACATATTGTAATAAATAATAATACATACAATACATACAGTACACTATTTTTACTTTTATTATCATTGCTCACAACACGCATAGTTATCTCAGCAAAAAACCTCATCCAAAGGCATCTTCTAATGCAGATAAATCTTGTAAACCTGTTATACTATAATAGTTATAGGTATGTTCACGAAGCAGTCAATGACTTGCATACGAACTATTTTCCCATACAAAGATTAAATTTATGCTTGTGCAATCCACTCGTTGACACGATTGGCCTCAATTAAGGCATTCATATAAAATTCGAAATCATAATTATTGCATTTAAAGTAAAAACTCTAAATAAATAAAAATAAAAAACTGACTTCAACCTTGATGTTCAGATTAAGGATATCTTATTTTTTGGTCTGACTTCATGTCTGAGATTATTCAAAACATCTCAAATAGCTACAAAACTGTTTTATTTTTGTCAATATTCTGAGTAATATTTTTGTGAATTGTAACATAATTCTTCAATAATTCAATTACCAAAAAATAACGGTGCAATCAACACATTAAAAGTTAAATCGAACTGACTTATATCGACAGGTCAAATGCCACGGATTTTTATCATTTTCTCAATTATCTAATAAGTTATAATTATAATATAATTTACATCATTGCAATACAGTCTCGTTGATATGAGTATGAAAAAAGAATTGCTGATTTTTTCTTTCAAATAGAAACAGTGGGGACACAAGTACCTAAAGTTTAGAAATTTTACGAAACGACCATGTTGTAACCGCCCATAAAAAGTTCCGAAAAACGTAAATTATAAATTTCACCGTCATTGCTAAAGAATTCCCTTCCAATCAAAGTTACGGTTAATTTTCTTAACCAGTTTAAAATTATTTGCATTCATAATCACCTACCTATCCTCCCATATAACACTTAAAGATAGCTGAATAGCGGCAAAATTTCTTCCAAATAAATAAAAAAATAGCTTAAAACTTACGTGAAACAATAACACAAAAGCTGCTAAAGTAGGATACATCTCGATAGATGTAACGCTCTGTCCCTACTGGCCACTAACTGGCGTATATCTCGTATATAACGAGTTAGGCAAGTCCAAGGACAGTATATTGTTTACTATGTAGAGATTATTAAACCCAGTTTGTTTACATTGGACAAAAACGCTTAGGATGAGAGCGGTTTTTAATTTTACTCGGACAACGGACCACATAGGAAAATATGTAATTTGGAAAATCCAAAAGTGCACGCCTCATAATTTTTTTTTAATAAATATTTATTAATTATTATTTTTGTTTATTTAATAACAATTAAACCACATCGAATCAGACCCTGAAAAATGAAAGGGTTCTATTCCTGAGCATACTCAAGCGTAAGAGAAAAAAAAAGACTCGATTAGTAAAGTATTTCGGTCGCTATCGTGTTAACAAGAAAAAGGATCCGCACATACAGACACACGGACGTCCAAGACAGAACTTTTTTAAACTGTTTTTTAACTAGTTTAAATAACAAAAATGACATCAAAAATATCATGAACGTTAAAACGAACGTTTTTTCTTAATATGTGTGTGTATGTATTATCTTACAAGTGCAATGTATGATACATAAAGACATTTTAAGTTTGAAAAATCAGATGTTTTGCGCGAAGTGACAGTAGTACCCACCTCAACGCTTCGCTTATGAGGCGTGCAATTATCATCTATAATTTTAAAAGGTGTGCCCAAAACGAAGATATTCACAATTTATAGTATTTTTTGTCCTCAGTAAGTTAGATAATAAGAAATAAAAAAAAATCGTAGCTACAATCAAGTCTAGGCTTCACCAAATATCTATCTAAAAGTTCAAAACTTCAGGATAAATGATAACAAAACATGCGGAATGATGAATTAATTACGAATTAAATCAACGGTTACTTATAATCGTTTTTGTAATTATTAATTCAGTTGGTTTTTTGATACCTATACGTCTGTGTTATTACTTTTTTTTAAATACAACTACATTTACATAAGCTACACTTTTATGAAGTTTTTTTTACATCTTCTCTATATACATATTGTATATAAAATTCTCGTGTCACAATGTTAGTTTCCATACTCCCACAAAACGGCAGGACCGATTCTCATGAAATTTTGTGTGCCTATTGGGTAAATCTGAGAATCGGCCAACATCTATTTTTCATACCCCGTTTTAATAGTAAGGCAGGCAGCGTTTGCCCGTTGCCGGGACAGTAATTATAATTTAAAACTCAAAACTCATTTGCCAAAATGCAAAATAAAATTCTTATACAACACGTAAACTTTGAAGCATCAAATGAATTCCAAGTATCTAAACAAGGGGAAAACCCATACAGTAGATTAAAAACCCAGTCAATTTATAATTTTATAAAGGTCAAATATATTGTATAGACGCGATAATTAAAGGTGATTTAAATTTTTTATATAATATTATTCAGGTTATTTACCTTGTCCTGTTATAGGTATAAAAGGAGCTTAGTAGAAAAGACAATTCAATTATTATAAGTATACATTATACAGAATCGGAACTTTTCCAAAAAAATTATAAGATTCAGACTAATAATTAAATTATCTTTAGCTTTTTATAAAATATAAAACTGTTAAACATACATACCTTATAAATATGTACACACAAAATTAATATATGATAGAGTAGATGTACCTAAGAGTAGATGCAATGTTGTGATTTCTATATTTTTTTAAAAATTACCACTACAACCCGGCTTCGTTTTGACCCAGTTTTAGATGACTTTCACCTACGTACCCGATAGCCGATACCAAATTGAGTATTCAATAAGTCAATTGACTTTTCCCGCCAAATACGATGTCACATAACAATATACAGATAATTAAAATATTTAATTGCAAAGCTAGTAGCGTTTTTATATTCAAATTATTTCATTACATGGCCTTGTTGTGTACAGTTAAAATAATTATAATCTTCCGCAATACATATATGCAAATTCATAAATTTTAAGCAAAGATTTTAGTGTTTGAAAATAATATGTTTGGTACTAAAATTAGAGTAAGTATATAACATGAACATGTTCTTGGCAAATTAGCTACTTACATTGTAGAATGTAGAGTATGTAAAAATATTTATTAATTATCCATTGTAATCAACTAGCCTCAAGTAACGCATTATTTTCACAGGGATTCTTTTTTTAATTATAAGTATGCACACATTTAAAGATTCCATAATATAAACAAATAAATTATTAATTATTAATAATTATTAATAATTTATTTGTTTGTTTAATTATTAATAATTTATTGTTATATGTTACAATTATTGTAATTTTATTTTTAATAAATCGTGTTAAAGTGTTAGTAAAGAAATTTATTATGATCGCAAAGCAAAAATACAGATAGGTCGACTATTATTAACCAAGCAAATAAGATACAAACATGTAGTTACCATTCTAGGACTTTCATTGAAAGCATTAACCCTCCTGACACAGTCGGACAAAAAGTGGGTTAAGCTATGCGAATCTCAACACGTACATACATACAAAATCAAGGTTGCAAGTTAATGACTGGTGACATTCGAAATGGCAATTTCCCCGGAAATGTAAATACAATACTATTGTGTACCTACTACATATTAAGTCTAACCTTAATCGTGTAATCTCCATTTGCAGCAGCATTGTGTACTTTTTATGCACTACATTTGTGATATAAAAATACTGGCTACAGTTTTTTGTCGGTTTATGTGTGCCTGTTATGTTAAGATGATATTAGATATGTGATTTGATACGAAGACGCAAACCGATTAGAGGAAAAATGTGGGATTTTCCAATATTCTACCCATTTTTTGGCCTGGTCGACGTCTTAATACGACTGGGTTAAGTAAATGGTATTCGGTAATTAATTTGTAGTACCTATAGACAATATAAACATCGTTAGCTAGCTACTAGTTATTATTCTGCGGCATCGTGATGTTAATTTTAGTAAGTCATCCCGTTTGGTATAGGACTTGATTTGTATTTTATTTCGCTATAAGGTTATGTACCGTTGTATTTCTATCGATCTATTCGATAGAATTAGGATTGTTCTTTTATCTCCAGAAACATTTAATTATATTGTTTACTATGCGTAGTGTCTATTTCTAATCACACCTAGAGCGGATCTAGATAATAAAATTTAGGTTCACGAATTCGCTAGTAAATATGTAAAGAAACTCCTCTTTTTATCAACCTGGATAATGCATAAAAGTTAAACTTTGAGGTCACCGCCATTTACTTTTTTCTGTAATAATAATATGCAAGTAACGGTGTTTGGTTTGAGGTTTCGATAGAACTTGCAAAAAGTACTTATGAGCTATAATGAATAATCATAACTATGAAAGTTGACGTTTTTTAGTCATCAGATGGACACAGATTTTCTATAGAACTATATATATGGAATTATAATGTTTGAGCCGCACTGCCTGTTACGTAAAGACACACACAATATGCTTATTATAATAAACCTATGTATTTACATATTATTACCAAATGAAAAGACATTATTATGTGGAGAAAATTACCGCTAGATAGCATAAGTTAACGAAAGCTTTAAGTTTATAGTATAAGCTTTTTTTAATAGTTTTAAGCTTTCGTTAACTTATGCTAACTAGCGGTTAGTCTAAAACTATTTAAGCTTTCGTTAACTTAAATTAACCACTTGTGCACTTGAAACCGCTTTATAGGTAGCTACAACCGTCACAGAATCATTTTTTTGTATTTTTTTTGACCTAGTTAATATTATCACGAATACACGAAACAAGAGTGATATAGAGTCTATGATATAATAATATACTAACAAGGCGTCTAAAATTTTTTAAGTTATCGATATAGCAAAATATCTTTCAGTCTACAATAAATTTCAATTACCTTTTATTAATTAGGTATATATTATTTATCCAGTTTTCTTAAATACTTCCTTCTGGCTTCTACAGTTCTACTATCTTAAATCTGGAATTGAGTAGTTATATTTGCCCCTGCAGCTTATAAAAGATCATGCGATTCGATTTCACGGTTCTGACTTCTGACCAAAGTAACTGTAAAATCGTTATGCTATCAGCGTAGCACGTTAAGACAGTTATCCATATACATATTGGTGTGACACACAATGAAGGCGACAGCTCCCTGCTACACGCAATGCGATCTTCATTCACTCGTGCGCCAACATTCCGTTAGCCTGGTGACTTCGCGGCTTCACTTTCTGACCATTATGCAGTGAGACCACTGCTTCTTGATTAAAAAAAAATAAGAATTTTGGCGGTAAATACAAAAATGGAACGGTGCAACAGATTATTTGTTTTAATACTTATTGCTTCAAGCATTATGTTTTGTGAGGCGAAAACAAGAAAAATGGATTATCCAACTGAAAAACAGCTACTTTTACAAAGGAAGGAGACTACTCCTGTTGATTTCACAAGGTTATTAGTGATGAGAGTTGTTTATGGTATGGCAAAAGTTCTCGGTTTCGAAGAACCAGTGAGTGGTATTTTAAACGGTGCGTTTGTTCCCCCTGGAGCTGATGATGATGATGATGATTTTGATGATGACGACGATGACGGCTTATTTGACGATTATTAAACAGTGATTTACATGTATTCAAGGATTGTTTAGCTTGGTATGTATAGTAAATTATTATAATAATTGTAGGGAACTAGGTATTTATTTCCAAACGTAATCTACACCAAATGAATTAATGCATTTATAATTTATTACTTTTTAAGTACGTTTCTATAAGATTGTAGTCAATTTATTTATTATATAATTCTTATTTATGTTCACTATAATGACGTCTCTATTTTTTGTTCGAAGTGAGTCTATTAGGCGGCTTTTTTGTTTCTATGAAAAAATTGAATGTGTAATATCTTATTTTCTATTACATTTATTTTATATTTAACTATAAATATTAGCTCTTAAGTCTTAATGTATAGACTGTGTACCTGGTAGTATTTATTGCAATTGTAAATTGTTTATGTTGTTAATGCTATTGTGTCTTTAGTTGTATAAAAACGTTATTTATTTTTTGTAAATAATAAATGTTATATTTCCTCAGACTTACGTTTTTTAATGTAGGTATCCTATGAAAGATAATGAACTTATGGACACTTCGGAAGGTATCAATTTAAATATTCCTGAAATAATAATTATAATATGTAGTAGAGACGACGAAAATTGTGCGTTAGCGTTTGAAAGCTCTATAATTAAGATTTTAGAGCTTTTAGATCTATTTGTTTGTAACACAACATATAAATGTAAAAAAACTTGTTTTAGTAATTTTTTTTTTTGTTTATCACAATATTGACACATGATTGATACCTTAAGGCTGCAGTCTAGCAAAATTGCGTTTTCAACAAGTTATTTGACAATTTTTTCCCGGCTAATGAAATGATAAACTGAATTTTTTTTTCTTGTTTATCAATTAGTGTTATATACGCAATGCGCGTGAATTTTTTCACATTTATAAAGTTACTTTATGTTACCTTAACCAGGCCTTCAAGATAAGTCTCTTTCCCCCAAAGACATTTCGAGCTAAGTTTGTGCACTCACTACGTTGCAACCGAATACAATTTATACAATCTGATCAGCGCATTATTATCCTTATATAGTCGTTATTAAAAACTGCTGAATACAATTGCCGAAAAACTTATGATTTTCCTAATTAGAACGTTATAAATTCATTAAATTTCCCATTTTTTGCCGTACAAAATGTATTGATAAATACTGCTAAAAGTTATTTTTTCCATTAATTTATTCGAGTTGGTTGAAGACCAATGAGTATTAATCCTTTAAAAAAATTTTTTTTTGAATTTTGATAATTCTTTAAATATTAAAAAAATATTTAAAATAATTAGGAAAAATCCTAGCGAATTTCTTTAGTCGCGCTCCTTGGGCCGGAGCGTTCTGACGTGTGGTCTACGCTCGATTTTCCTTCATACCGAAGTGAAAGTTGCTCTACTTCATTAAATTTAATATTTTTGTTAATTGATTATTTTTATCTTAGTTTTGTGCAAATATTCGTATTTTTAAACATTTGATTTCGATATGGAAAATAAACGAAAAAAATACGCGTGTAACTACTAGAAAAAAAATTATCTTCGAACATAAAGTTAATGAAACCAAATAGATTGCAAAGGTGATTGGCAACAATTTCTTTATTTTACGGGGTGTCAGTAAAGGGATGTATAATATTTCTTTAAAACTAAAGTAAGCTCATAAATTTTCTTATAATATATTTTTTTTGAAGTTCCAAAAATGTTTATTTTTCGTTTGAGAAATACGAAATATAATATAAACTTGTATTGAGAACTTGAACTTCCCAAGTTCATCCAAGGAAATCCCCATACGGGGAAAATGATTTGTTTACTCCAAAATTATATGCCAAGGTGTTTTAATTTTTTCTTCTAGTCATTTTCAACGTAGCGGCATGTTGTTTGATTATTAATTTTGTAACTTAAATACAGGATGTTGGTTTTATATTCTGATCTTACAGACGCGCTGACAAATTTAGTCCGCCATTTCTAGTTTAGTCCACCAACTCTAAGTACCAATATTAAAACGAATGGATTATCATCACATCATCAAAACTCAGATGTAATGGAAGATCACAATAACATAGAAAATTCAGTGGGTGTTGAGAACTAAACAAACACAAGTAACAGAGACGCGAAGAATAAAAAAAGAGGACGAAAACGATAATTCGTTGATGCTTTCCCTTTTCGACGTATTGTATTGACGTTGCTTTCCCTTTGTGACGTACGAGGGTACATCACCAATCTGCAAAAAACAAAACTGATGATTCCCAATTGCTGATTAAAAATGAAAAACAAATAATCGACAGCAGTGGTGAAAATTTGCTGATCACAATGAAACATCCTTCAGTGGTAGCAGATTTACTCATTTAAAATGTATCGGTGAACAGCGTAAAGGAGAGGAGGACAGGAAAACATTATGAATGTGGATGGTGGATTGTATACAGGGTGTAATCGTTAAGTATGTGCAGGCGATTATGACGTTATCATTGCAGGTATCAAAAAACTTAAAACTGATATTGAAATTACTTTACCTAATGAGCAAAATGACAATAATAACTTTTTAAAAGTATAACGAGAAATATCTAAAAAATTTACTTTATACACTCCCATATCAAAAAGGGAAAATGGGACTGGTAGAAGTTAAATGTCTAATTCCGGCAAAAGACATGAATGCGGAAGATGCGGTTAAAAATAAAAAAATAAATATTTGAAATACAATGCAAAAAATAACACTTTTGAAATACAAATAAGCAGACTTCTGCTTCTGCAACTAAACGTTGCAGAAGCAGAAGTCTGCTTATTTGCTGTTTGGACTGGAGTGAATCATTCGTTAAAAATAGAATATATAAAAAATTATGTAACGTTTAGGCAAAATAAAATGATGGACCATTATCAAGATTTTACATAAATTGCCTACTGTCAGAATTGATTGATTCGAGACTTCAGCATTCGATGCCCATCAAGGACCCATCCTATATCATTCAAGCGATTGAAAAAAAAAGAGATAAATCCAGTGCAACCGATAAAGCATCAGAATGCTAGCAAAAGATTTATTAGGTTTATCAATATAAATCTATAGATATTATACATAATATAATAAATCTGTAGAAGACGCGAAGACCGACATCCGCGCGGACGGAGTCGCGGGCGGAAGCTAGTCAGAAATAAATATCTTTTGTTTTCATTTGCGTATTTTTCTATTTTATAATTTTTTAACACAAACATTACATTTTTTTTATTATATACAAAATTTGTTTATCCGTTTTATTAGTTAAACTGAACAACTTTCATTAAGAAACTTAGGTCTAAAAAAATGTATAGAGTTATGCATTTCGTATGGAAAGCTTATTTTTTTTTTATATTTCGTCCAAATTTCTTTGT